>PJEM01005818.1:0-122860 GCA_004023845.1 Helogale parvula
TTTCGCTTAGCATGACACCCTCAAGGTCCATCCACTTTGCTACAAATGGCCATATTTCATTCTTTCTCATTGCCATATAGTACTCCATTGTATATATATATACCACATCTTCTTGATCCATTCATCAGTTGATGGACATTTAGGTTCTTTCCATGATTTGGCTATTGTAGAAAGTGCCGCTATGAACATTGGGGTACATGTGCTCCTATGCCTCAGTACTTCTTTATCCTTTGGGTAAATCCCTAGCAGTGCTATTGCTGGGTCATAGGGGCGTTCTATCGATAGTTTTTTGAGGAATCTCCACACTGTTTTCCAGAGCGGCTGCACCAGTTTACGTTGCACAGTTATTCTTTAGGTCATTCTTTCACACAGATTTTAGAAAAGAAGTAAGTATGTGAATCATTTTTAAAAGAAGAATTTTTAGTGGCACCTGGGTAGTTTAGTCAGTTAAGCATCCAACTTCAGCTCAGGTCATGATATCATGGTTTGTGGGTTCAATCCCCACATTGAGCTCTTTGCTGACAGCTCAGAGCCTGGAGCCTGCTTAGGATTCTGTCTGTCTGTCTGTCTGCCTGTCTCTCTCTCTCTCTCTCTCTCTCTCTCTCAAAAATAAACAAACATTTAAAAAATTAAAAAAAATTAAAGAAAAGAAAATTTGGATACTCATGATTTTGCAGCAAGTATTAAAATTTTCCAACTCCAGGCCAGATGACCAAAAAAGGCATTTTTACTTCACTTCTCTATTTTTAGTTGCACTGAAAAAAATTACCAAATTAAGAAATGTTACTTTTTTCAAAGGAAAAATGGGACACAACTACAACTCAGTAATTATAAAAACTCACCTCTGCACTAGTGTGAAATTTGAATGATAAAAAGGCATAAGCTTCCAAAGTAAACAACGTGGGTGTATGGTGCTAGAGATGATGCATCCTCTACAAGTCTGTTGACCACACCAGCTGCCTCCTTTCTACTAGGACATGACACAAATACCCTCCATATCACACATGTACAACTTGCCCCACTCAAACATGAAAACAAAGGAATCCACCTGATCTAGGCTCAAATAATTGCAATGAAAAAAAAGAGAAGAAAAGAAGCATACACAAAAGGTAAGTAAAGAAAATATCTTAAAAATAAATAATCAAGACTATCTCCAAATATATATATATATATTTGGTGCCCAATTGGGGCACCTGGCTGGTTCAGTTAATCATCCAAGTCTTGATTTTAGTTCAGATCATTATCTCACAGTTCCTGAGTCTGAGTCCCACATAAGGCTCTTTAGTGACAATGTGAAGCCTGTTTGAGATTCTCTCTCCCTTTCTCTCAGTTCCTCCCCATCTTGTGCTCTCTCTCTCTCAAAATGAATAAACATTTTTTTTAAAAAAAGAAAGAAAAACATAGTTTATTTCAGTATTAAAACTGCAGATACTCTGACTAAAATTAAATAAAATTAAAAAAAAAATTTTAAGTGCAAAACTGAGGTGCACTGGTTCAGAGAAGAGATTATGATACACTGATAGAGCTTAAAACAAAGGATCCCGACAAGATGGTGGAAAAGTAGGGAGCTCCGTACTTGTTTGCCTGCCCGCATCTCTCAAACCAGGAAGGACTGAAGCCATAAGACAGTGAAACACAAGAGTCTGGGAGGAAAAGAGCCAGAGTCCACTAAAAAGACAGCCTCATAGGTACATGACTGTGAACTGGGGAAGATAAAAACAGACCGGGAACTGCAGGCACAGAGGGTAGGGAGCTCCCTCCTCAGAGAGCAGTGTGGAGATGAGGGGAAGAGAAAGAGCAGTTGAAACTGCTATAAACTAGTTGTCTCTAGAGAAGAGAAAAACCTCAGCCCATTATGGAGAGGGATCCTATCATCCCATCTGTAACCATAGGGCATTTGGAGAGACATCCTTTCTCTAGCTGTGGTGCTTTCCTTGGGCTAGGTGCCCTGATCCCAGGTGGTGCCAAGAGAAACTGCTCCCCTACTCAATCCCAGGCTAGGAAGCCACCCCGCCTGCAGGAATTCATCTCAGGCTGTATCATTAAAGTGCACAGACTAAGATCTGGAAAAGAGGCAGGGCTTGGGAAATACACGTTGGCCTACCTTGGCTACACACGAGGTGCACAGAGAGAACAGACCCAAAAGAGTGAGTTGCAATGCTTGGTTCAGGAAGGGACCACCATATTTCTCTCCACAACCACCAAGGCTCAGCCTCAGGGAGTGGCCCCTGGGACACACAGTGGAGGCAAGACCTGCCTACCTCAAAGCACGCCCATCCATGCTGGAGAGCTGCCTTTTTTTTTTTTCTAGAATGCAGGCAAGACCAACATTGATGCATTGCCATGATTAACTCTAGGTCAATTCTTGCTCTTCAGATATAGTTTCCCTATTTTCATTCTCATCTTTCCCCTCCACTGGACTGGATACTCTGGTCATTGGTTTGCTTAAACAATCACATTTAATCCATTCTCTTGATGAATATTCTACACCTCCATCATTACCTTCCTTTCTCTCTCTCTCTCTGGAATAATCAGACCATATAGTTTCTTTGGGTAACATTATCTTCGTTTTTTTCCCCTTGCTTCCTACCATATTCTCTTTCTTTCTCTGAATTAAGCCTTTTAGTCTCTCTGCCTGGTCAATGTTCAATTTCACTTCCTCCCCACCCCTGTCACTGCACTCTTTGTATATGCTCTTCCATCAGCACTGCCTCCACCCTGCTCTTTATTTGCACCTGATTTTTCAGGTTTTATGCTTTTAGACTGTCCTTTCTCTTTTGTTGCTTTTGTCTACCCCCCTTTTTCCCCTTCTGGTTTGCTTGTTTGTTTAATTTGTCTGTGCATTTGCGTGCTTTTGTTCCCAGTGTGTTTGTCTGTCTGTTTTCTTTTTTAGGGCTACATCAAGAAACAAGCCAAAGTATACAAGGTGGAGAGTCCCAAATATCAATATGAGTAGGAAAATAAAATAACCAAAGGCACGACAAGAGAGACCAAGAGAGACCATTAAAAGAACAGTCAATGAGCCTCATTTAATATAGCAATACTCACAGGTGCAGAGTGCATAACAAGCTTTTAAAACTGACAAGAGACAGAAAGCTAGCCAAAATGACAAAAAAGAAAAACTTCTCTAAAGAAATTCCAGGAAGAAGTCACAGCTACAGAATTGCTCAAAACAGATATAAGAAACATAATGAAATAAGAATTTAGAACAACTGTCATAAAATTAATCACTGGGTTTGAAAAAGGCATGGAAGACATCAGAGAAACTATTGCTACAAAGACTATGGACCTTAAAAATAGTTGTGACAAATTAAAAAATGCTATAAATGAGGTGCATAATAAAATGGAGGCTGCCACTGAACAAATTGAAGAGACAAAGAGAAGAATAGGTGAATTAGAAGATACAATTATGGAAAAAGAAGAAGCTGAGAAAAAGAGAGATAAATTGATTCAGGAACACGAAAGGAGAATTCCAGCCCTGAGTGATACAATCAAACTTAACAATATCCATATCATGGGAGTTCCTGAAGAAGAAGAAACAGAGAAAGGCACTGAAGGGGTACTTGAACAAATTATTGCTGAAAACTTCCCCAATCTGGTGAAAGAAACAGACATTGAAATCTAAGAGGCACAGAGAGGTCCCCTCAGACTTAACTTGAATTGACCTTCTGCATGACATAACATAGTGATGCTGGCAAAATATAAGGACAAAGAGAGAATTCTGAAAGTAACTAGGGATAAAAGGGCCCTAACATACAAAGAGAAAGTTATTAGAATAGTTACAGACCTATCTACTGAAATTCGGTTGGCCAGAAAGGAATGGCAGGAAGTCTTCAATATGATGAACAGGAAAAATATGCAGCCAAGAATCCTTTATCCAGGGAGCCTGTCATTCAAAATAGAAGGAGAGATAAAGGTTTTCCCAAATAAACAAAAATTGAGAGAATTCATCTCCACTAAACCAGCCCTACAACAAATCCTAAGAGGGATTCTATGGGGGAAATGTTACAAAGGAACACAAGGTACCAGAAACACCTAATAGAAGCATTAAACCTACAGAGAACACAATGACTCTAAACACATGTTTTTCAATAAAACTAAATGTAAATGGACTAAAACGCCAATCAAAAGACACAGGGTAGCAGAATGGACATCTATTTGCTGTCATCAAGAGACTCATTTAAGACCTGAAGACACCTTCAGATTGACAGTAAGGGCATGGAGAAATATCTATCATGCAACTAGAAGTCAAAAGAAAGCCAGAGTAGCCATACTTATATTGGACAACCTGGACTTTAAAGTAAGAACAGTAACAAGAGATGAAGAAGGTCATTATATAATAATTATGGGTCTCTACATAAGGAAGAGTTAACAATTATAATCATCTATGCTCCAAATAGGTCAGCATAAAACAGATAATCACAAACAGAAACAATCTCATTGATAAGAATGCGCTAATTGCCAGGGAGTTTAGTATTCTACATACAGCAACGGATAGATCAACTGGATAGAAAATCACTAAAGAAACATTAGACCTGAATGACACATTGGAACAGATGGAATTGACAGATATATTTAGAACTCTACATCCTGAGGCTATGGAATCCACTTTCTTCACAAGTGCACATGACACATTCTCCAAGACAGATCACATACTGGGTCATAAAGCAGCCCTCAATAAATATAAAAGAACTGAGATCATACCATGTACAATTTTGGATCACAAGGCTATAAAACTTGAGATCAATCATAGGAAAAAAGCCTGGAAAACCTCCAAAAACATGGAGGTTAAAGATCATCCTACTAAGGAACGATTGGGTCAATTAGGCAATTAGAGAAGAAATGAAAAAATATATGAAAACAAATGAAAACTAAAATACACAATCCAACCTCTTTGGGATGCAGCAAAGGCAGTCCTAAGGGGAAAGTACACTGTACTTCAGGCCTATTTCAAGAAACCAGAAAAAAATGCAAATACTAATCTAACAGCGCACCTAAAGGAACTAGAAGCAGAGCAACAAGAACACCCCAAACCCAGCAGAAGAAGAGAAATAATAAAAATCAGGGCAGAAATAAATAATATAGAAGCCCCCCCCCCCAAAAAAAACCAGATAAACAGATCAATGAAGCCAAGAGTTGGTTTTTTGAAAATATAAACAAAATTGACAAACCTCTAGCCAGGCTTCTCAAAAAGAAAAGACAAAACACCTAAATAGACAAAATCACAAATAAAAATGGATCTATTACAACGAATCCCTCAGAAATATAAGAAATTAAAGGGAATACTATGAAAAATTATATGCTAAAAAACTGGACAACCTAGAAGAAATGAACAATTCCTAAACACACACACACACACACACACACACACACAAAACCAAAACTCAAACAGAAAGAGATAATAAAAAATCAGAACAGACCCATAACTAATGAAGAAACTGAATCAGTTATCAAAAATTTCCCAACAAATAAGAGCCCTGGGCCAGATGGTTTTCCCTGGGGAATTCTACCAGACATTAATGACAGAGTTAATACCTATTCTTCTCAAGTTATTCCAAAAACTGAAATAGAAGGAGAACTTCAGGACTCATTCTATGAAGCTAGCATCACTTTGATTCTGAAACCGGACAGAGACTCAGCAAAATAAGAGAACTAGAAGACAATATCCTTGATGAATAAAAATGCAAAAATCCTCAACAAGATACTGACAAATCAAATTCAACAGCATTTAAAATGAATTCTCCACCATGATCAGTGGGATTCATTCCTGGGTTACAGGCCTGGTTCAATATTCACAAATTAATCAATGTGATACATTACATTAGTAAAAGAAAAGATAAAACCATATGATCCTGTTGATAGATGCAGAAAAAACATTTGACAAAATACAGCATCCTTTCTTAATAAAAACCATCATAAAAGTCAGGATAGAAGGAACCTATTTAAATATCATAAAAGTAATTTATGAAAAGTTTACAGCTAATATCATCCTCAATGGGGAAAAACTGAGAGCTTTCCCCCTGAGATCAGGAACACGACAGGGATGTCCACTCCTCCCACTGTTGTTTAACATAGTGTTGGAAATCCTAGCATTAGCAATCAGACAACAAAAGGAAACAAAAGGCATCAGAATTGACAAAGATGAAGTCAAACTTTCACTTTACTCAGACGACATGATACTCTACATGGAAAACCCAATCAACTCCACCAGAAGCCTACTAGAACTGATCCATGAACTCAGCAAAGTCGCAGGTGACAAAATCAACGTACAGAAATTGGTTGCATTTTTATACACCAAAAATGAAGCAACAGAAAATCAAGAAACAGATCCCATTCATAATTGCACAAAAAAAACCCATAAAATACCTGGGAATAGACCTAACCAAAGATATACAAGATCTGTGTGATTAAAACTATAGAAAATTTATGAAGGAAATTTCAGAAGACACAAAGAAATGGATAAATATTCCATGATCATGGATCAGAAGAATAAACACTGTTAAATGTTTATTATTACCCAAAGCAATTTACACATTCAATGCAATCCCCATCAAAATTTCACCGATATTCTTCTCAAAGCTACAAGAAACTATTCTAAAATTTGTATGGAAACAAAAAAGACCCGGAATAACCAAAGTAATATTGAAGAAGAAAACTAAACAGGAGGCATCACAATCCTAGACTTTAGCCTCTTCTACAAAGTTGTCATCATCAAGACAGTATGGTATTGACGCAGAAACAGACATATAGACCAATGGAATAGAAGAGATAACCTAGAATTGGACCCACAAATGTATGGCCAATTAATCTTTGACAAAGCAGGAAACAGTATCCAATGGGGGGGGAAAAAACCAGCCTCGTTAGCAGGTGGTGCTGGGAGAACTGGACAGCAACATGTAGAGGGATGAAATTAGACCACTTTCTTACACCATACACAAAAATAAACTCAAAATGGTTGAAGAACCTGCATGTGAGACAGGAAACCATCAAATCTCTAGAGGAGAAAGCAGGAAACAGCCTCCTTGACCTCAGCTGCAGCAATTTCCTACTCAACACATCCCCAAAGGCAAGGGAATCAAGAACAAAAATGAACTATTGGGACTTCATCAAGATCAAAAGCTTCTGCACTGCAAAGGAAACAGTCAAGCAAACTAACAGGCAACTGATGGAATGGGAAAAGATCGTTGCAAATGACATATAAGACAAAAGGCTAGTATCCAAAATCTATCAGGAACTCACCAAACTCCACACCTGAAAAACCAATAATTCAGTGAAGAAATGGACAGAAGACATGAACAGACACTTCTTCAAAGAGGACATCCAGATGGCCAAAGACACATGAAACGATGTTCGGCATCACTCATCATCAGTGAAATACTAATCAAAACCACACTGAGATACCACCTCATGCCAGTCAGAGTGGCTAAAATGAACAAATCAAGAGACTATAGATGCTGGCAAGGATGTGTAGAAATGGGCTTCTTCTGCACTGTTGGTGAGAATGTAAACTAGTGCAGCTGCTATGGAAAACAGTGTGGAGGTTCCTCAAAAAATTAACAAGAGAAGTCCCCTATGACCCAGTAATAGCATTGCTAGGGATTTACCCAAGGCTGATGCATAGGGGAACATGTACCCTGATGTTCATAGTGGCACTTTCAACAATAGCCAAATCATGGAAAGAGCCTAAACGTCCATCAGCTGATGAATGGATCAAGACGATGTGGTTTATAGATACAATGGAGTACTACATGGCAATGAGAAAGAATGAAATCTGGCCATTTGTAGAAATGTGGATTGAACTCAAGGGTGTCATGCTAAGTGAAATAAGTCAGGCAGAGAAGGACAGACACCATATGTTTTCACTCATAAGTGTAACAGGAGAAACTTAACAGAGGACCATGGGGGAGGGGAAGAGGGAATATAGTTGGGGAGAGGGAGGGAGGTACACCAGGAGAGACTCTTGAATACTGAAAACAAACTGAGTGCTGCTGGCGGAGGGGGAAAGGGGAAGTGGCGTGATGGGCATGGAAGCTGGCACTTGTGGGGATGAGCACTGGGTGTTTCATGGAAACTAACTTGACAATAAAGTATAAAAGAAAAAATTTAAATGAGTTATCAAGTTAAAAAAAGATGAAAATGGTGATTGTCTCACTCAGGATAGATGAAATAAGCATAAAATATTGCAGAGAAGAAACTGTTTAAATTAAATATTAGAAAACATGACTGAAAACGGGGGCAACATAGCCAAACTTGAAAATATCCAGGAAACAAAATGGAAAAACTTATTATATAAAAATAATATTTGGTAAAATATGATCAATAAGGAAGACAGAAAAAACAATATGCATATATTCTGGTATTTTTAAACAAATGTTCTAAACAAAAGAGTAGGGAAATAAATTATACTAGACAAACACAAGTAAATTTCTTGAAATAAAAGAAAAAATTTTAGTTGTGGGTAAAATCTCTATACTATCCTAGGAAAATATTGATTTAAAAAATAATTGGTGTGCCCTGTGGCTCAGACAGTTAAGCATCTGACTTCTGTTCAGGTCATGATCTTGCCATTTAGAGTTTAAGCCCCGGTTCAGTCTCTGTGCTGACAGCTCAGAGCCTAGAGCCTGTTTCATATTCTGTGTCTCCTTCTTTCTCTCTCTCTGCCTCTCTCTCTCTCTCTCTCTCTCAAAAATAAACATAAAAAATGATCAACTTCTTGGCATGAAAAATAGACAAAATGAAGGATAGAACAAAACCTAGAAGTCAGAAATAAATGCACACATATATGGCCAATTAATTTATGACAAAGAAGCCAAGTATACACAATGGAGAAAAGATAGTCTATTCAATAAATGCTGTTGGGAAAACTGGACAGCTAAATGCAAAAATATGAAACTAGATACTATCTTACAACAAATATAGAAATTAACTCAAAATAAATTAAACACTTAAATGTAAGACCTGAAACTATAAAAATACTATAAGAAAACATAAGCACTAATCTGCTGACATTGGTCTTGGCAATGAATTTTTTGAATTTGCACTAAAAGCAAAAATAAAAGCAAACATGAAACAAAAATGCTTCTGCACAGCAAAGGAAACCACTGACCAACTGAAAAGGCAACCTACTGAAATGGAGAAAGTATTTTCATATCAAAATATGATAAGGGGTTAATATCCAAATGTATAAAGAACACAAAAAACTAAAGAGTGAAAAAAATCAAACACTCCAATTAAAAAACTGGCAGCACATCTGAAAAGACACAAACACATGGAAATGGCCAACAGGTACATGAAAAGATGCTCAACATTACTAATTATCAGGGAAATCAAAACCACAATGAGATATCACCTTATACCTGTTCGAATGGTTATTATCAAAAAGACAAGAAATAACAAGGGTTAGAAAGAATGTGAAGAGTGAAGAGTTCCCTAGGCAATGTTGGTAGAAATATAAATTGGTGCAGTCACTATGAAAAACGTATGAAGATTCCTGAAAAAATTAAAATTAGAACTACCCTATGATCCATCAATTTCACTTGAGGGTATCTATCTAAATAAAACAAAGCCACTAACTCAAAAGGATACAAGCACTCCCTTGTTTACTGCAACATTGTTTACAACAGTTAAGATATGGAAACAACCTAAGTGTCTACCTTGGACATTGGAATAATGGATTATGTTTCAGCCATAAAATATAATGAAACCTTGCCATTATTATCTGGAATTTCAAGGGATGCAGAAGAGGATTTTGTTTGTTTGTTTTTTATTTTTGAGTCAGAGAGAGACAAGAGCAGAAGAGGGCAGAGAGAGAGGAAGACAGAATCTGAAATAGGCTCCAGACTCTGAGCTGCCAGCACAGAACCCAATGCAGGGCTCAAACCCATGGACTGGAGGATCATGACCTGAGCTGAAGTTAGAGACAGCCGACTCAGCCACCCAGGCACCCCAAAGAATTTTTTAAAAAGTATCAGCTTCAAAGCTCATAGTGATGATATTGCTGAACTCCATGGCTAAAGAAATTCTTTGAACATCCAAACAAAAAAGCAAATAATTTATGAATATTGGAACCAAATGTCTTCACAGCAGCATGAAATGATAAAGTGGATGGAACGGTGTCTACACAGGTATGTAAAAAATAAAATGATTGTCCAAAATGTCTCTCAATATGAAGGTCAATATGAAGGTCATAGACTAATATTCTCAAACACGTGAGAAGTCAGGGAATATGAAGCACACAGAACAATCCAAGCAAAACCATTTGATAGTGAAATGCACATCGCTACAAGTTGAATGAAACTCTATGTCCTAGGAATGCAAAAGCTAAACTAATAATAAACATCCAAATCCTTTAAATATAGAACTAAGACTCGCTGACAGAGGGGATTTATAGTAACAGGATATAACATTTTAAATTCGACATGGTAAAATTTATTATCTAACTAAAATAAGACAAAAAGATGAAAATAAAATGATGTGGGAACTACATCATTGTGTTTTTGCTTATTTTCTCATCTAATAAAGCAATGGAGTCAGAGTAAACCTAAAATGGAAACATGATTAAAAAGAAAAATAGCTTGCAAGCCCTTAACATTTCCATCTCTGCCAGCTGTGCATGTGAAGCCCTCTCCCCTTCCACCCTCCCTATACTAGTTGTACACACCCATACACACACACACATACACAAGCTTGCACACAGCTACATATTTTCAGTAGTTATATCTTTGTGTTAAAAAATATTTACATGAAATTTAGCAATTCCTTCATCCTGGATTCTTTTTTAAGTTAAGTTCCAGTGTAACTAAACATTTTATTTGTTTTAAATTAGCACATAAGTAATAATACCATGTTTTCAATGTAAAAATAGATAGGATGGTGCCATTTCTGACAACACGAATAGACCTAGACGGTATTATGTTAAATGAAATAAATCAGACTTAGAAAGATAAATACCATATGACTTCACTCATGTGAGAATCTAAAATAAATAAATGAACAAAAAGCAGAATCAGACATGTAAATACAAAGAACAAAGTGATGGTTGCCAGATGAGAGGGGGCGAGCAAAATGGGTGAAGGGGAGTGGGAGTTACAGGCTTCCAATTATGGAATAAATAAGCTATGGGAATAAAAGGCATAGTATAATATGATATTGTGATGGCATTATATGGTGACAGACAGTAGCTACACTAGTGGTGAGCACGGTACGATGTATAAACGTTCAAATAACTATGTTGTACACCTGAAATTAACATAACACTGTGTGTCAATTACAGTTAGGAAATCCATCAACATAACAAAAAGGCAACCTACTGAATGGGAGAAGATATTTACAAATTACATATTCAGCAAAAAGTCAAATCCAAAATATATAAAAATGTATACAACCAAAAGTCAAAAACCCTGAAACGAATCCAATTTTAAAAGGGGCTAAGTAAAATAAGTCAGTCAGAAATATAATACCATATAATTTCACTCATATTTGGAATTTATAAACAAAACAAACAAGCAAAGGGGAAAAAAAAGAGAAACAGACATACCAAAAAACAGACACTTCTTTCATTATAGAGAACAAACTGATGGTTATCAGAAGGGAGGTGGATAAGGGGGTGGGTGAGATGAATGATGGGGATTAAGGAGAATGGCTAAAATAAAAAATGCGAGAAATAATAAGTGGTGGTGAGGATGTGAAGAAAAAGAAATATTGGTGCACTATTGGTCTGACTGTTAATTAGTATAGCCACTGTGGAAAACAGTATGGAGGTTCTCAAAAAATTAAAAATAGGAATATCACATCACCTAGCAATTTCATTACTATTTATCCAAAAATGAAAAAATCAATTTGAAAAGATATATGCACCCCTATATTTATTGCAGCATTATTTTCAATAGCCAAGACACAGAAGTAATCCGAGGGTTCGTGAATAGACGAATAGATAAAGAAGGTGTGGTACGTGTACACACACACACACACACAGGAGTATCACTCAGCCATAAAAAAGGATGGAATCATACCATTTGCAACAATATGGATGGACCTACAGAGTATAATGAGGTGAAATAAGTTAGTCAAAGAAAGACAAATACCATATGGTCTCACTTGAAATTCACCATGGTAATTTAAGAAATGAAACAAACTAACGAAAAGACAATGACAGAAATAGACTTAAATACAGATGGTTGTCAGGGAAAAGGTAAATGGGGTAGAGAGTGAACTAGATAAAAAGGTATTAAGAGTACACTTATCTTGATGAGCACTGAGAAATGTATTGAATGGTGGAATCACTATATTGTACCTCAGAAATAATATAACACCGCATGTTAATTATTCTTGAATACAAAAAAGATAAAATAAGTAAAAAAATACATTAATAATTTGTTTTTATTAATAAATGTTTGTGGGCGCCTGGGTGGCTCAATTGGTTAAGTACCCAGCTTGTGAATTCAAGCCCTGCTTTGGGCTCTGTGCTGACAGCTCAGAGCCTGGAGCCTGCTTCAAATTCTATGTCTCTCTGCCCCTCCCTCACTTACACTCTCACGCTCTCTCTCTCTCAAAAATAAATAAACGTTTAAAAAAATGTTTTGAATAACAGCTACCAAGTATTAGATATGATCTCTATTGAGAGGGATAATTTGTGTAATTTTTAAACATTTGTTTTTTCATTTGCTTTTTAATATTTATGATGCATATGAATCATTTTCACTTTTAGGAAAAAGTGGAACTCGTGTTTCTTAAAAACTTTCAGTTCAAGTAGTTTTATTAATATAAAATTTCTATCTTATACTCAATTTTATATAGGGGCAAATATTAATAATCAAATATTAAAAATTACACAAAAATATTGCTTATTATTTTTACAAGCTACAAAGAAAAGTTTCTTAATTCCTCTACCTATCTCTTAGAGCACAGAATTTTGATTTTTAACTCATGATATTTCCAGATTTTACTATGTAAAACTATATATAACAAAATTTACCATTTAAATCATCTTTATATGTACAGTTCATTGTTATCAAGTACACTCATATTGTTGGCAACCATCACCATTATACATCTTCAGAATTTTTCCATCCTCCCAAACTGAATCTCTGTACCCATTACACAATAAGCTCCCATTTCGCCCCTCCTTTTAGCCCTTGGTAATCACTATTCTATTTTCTGGTTCTGTGAATTTAATCATTCTAGGGAGCTAATCTAAGTGAAATCATACAGTATTCATCCTTTTGTTTGTCTTGTTTCACTTAGCATAATGCCTTCAAAGTTCATCCATTTTGTAGAATATATCAGACTGTTATTTCATTTTCAGGTTGAACAATATTCCATTGTATCTATATACCACATTTTTTTATTCATTGGTGTATTAACATGTATTCAAGTCCTTGCTTTCAATTATTTTCAGAAGTGAAATTTCTGCATCATGTAGTAATTATAAGTTTAATTTTTTTCAAGAACCATTATAGTGTTTTTCACAGCATTGCATTTCCCCCAGTAAAACACAAGTTTCCATTTTCCCCAAATCCTTGTTAACACTTACATTTTCTGTCTCCTAGATAATAACCATCATAATGGACATAAAGTGGTATTTCATTATGTTTTGATATGCATTTCCTTAATGATTTGTGATGTTGAGCATTTCTTCATGTACTTATTGGCCACTTACATATCTTCTTTGGAAAAAAAATGTCTATCAAGTTTTTTGCCCACTTTTTTGAGATTTTCTTTTGGGTTTTTCCTCATTTTAATAAAATCTATTTGCCTTGAAAGCTTTAAAATCTCATTGAATTATTAATTATATGCCACTACATAAAGCAAACAAGAAATTCAGTAGCAGAAATTCACAAAATCCTCTAAAAAATACCACACTTCATAACTTTATAGTTTTCTTCCCTAAAACTAAATTGCCTAATTACCTAATTTTTATAATAAGATTTTTGCAAACATAAGGTTGAAAACAAACAAATATATAGATTTATAGAAATATGTAATATTTGGCATACATTTAAAATGTCTATGGCTATCTAAGAATAAAAATGGAATTGAAATTCTTAGCACCAATTATGTCAGTTCTCAAAAGTATATGATTTCACTAATATGTGGAATTTAAGAAACAAAACAAACAGGGACGCCTGGGTGGCTCAGTCAGTTGAGTGTCAGACCTCAGGACAGGATATCATGGTCTATGAGTTCAAGCCCCACATCCGGCTTACTGTTGTCAGCACAGAGCCCACTTCAGATCCTGCCCCCTTCTCGCTCTGCGCCTTCCACACTCGTGCTCTAAAGAAACAAAACAAAGGAAAAATAAAGAGACAAACCGAAAAACAGACTCTTAACTAAAGAGAACAGATGGTTACCAGAAGGGAGGTGCGTAGAAGAATGGGTGAAATAGGTGAAAAAGATTAAGAGTACACTTACTTATCTCGGGCCCTGAGTGACGTATAGAATTTGTTGAATAAATATATTGTATGCCTGAAACCAATATAACAGTATATATTAAATATACTAGAATTCAGTTTTTAAGTGTGAATTTTTAAATTTGGGGGTGCTACTTTATCTTTAAAATATTCTGAAATTATAGAAATAATATGAAGTTATCAGTTTTATAATTGTTTTTAAGAACCTGATATTAGTCTTTGCCTTCAAATAATCTTAAATTCCAACAATTCATTTTAAATTAGATATTAGCTATAAAGACAGATATTATATAAGCCCTATTAAGTGATGCAGTTAGATTCATCTTAGTAGAAAAAGACTTTAAGGAAAAATTTTTCATTTTACTTTCATTTTTGGTTAGGAGGGCTTTATATTGTTGTAAAGATATTAATTATTCTTCTGAAATGATAGTTCATGACAGAAGATATATATGTATATATACACATATATGTATGTATGTACACATGTAAATATATTTTTGTTATATAATCTACAAGATATGTAACTGTATGTACCTGTGCGTACAGGGTTTTCCATTAGGTAACTGAAATTTCTTAAATCACTATCTTCAACAACTGAGAGGTTACTTTGAATCTTTCTCTTTCAAGCCTTGTAACTATTTCGATGTTTTTGATATATCAGAGACTTGACATGTTTGGAGGAAACTAAACTAAATGAAGGGGAGTCTGAATTAGTGATCTGAACTCAATAACAGGGCACAGATCACTCAAGATACATGTTGAGGTCAGAAACAGTGGCTGGGGAAGGAATGGACACTGCCACCCAAATCCAAACTTCCTTGTACTTTGAACTTGACTTGGGACAAACATTCTCTGTATGAATAGAAAGAACTCAATCACTTGAGGGTTATCAGTGGAGGAAACTCATGATTTACTAGAAATAAAAAATAAAACTCCTCACTTTAATATCAAACTGTGATGGCTAAGCAACCCTCGTGTAGTGGTCAAATCTGTGGACTCTCTGGTGGAACCAGTCTATGTGGGTGGGAATCTTTGACCCACCACTTGCTAGTTGTGTCATCCTAAGCAAGAAACTTTGCCTCAGTTTCTTCACTTCTAATGAGAGTAAAAATACTTGAAACTAACATGGTGATATTTATAAAGTGCTCAGGATAGCATCTGGCACATGGGATATGCCATAGATATCTGTTAAATTAATAAAAGCCAACATTAAAATTATAGAAAATGACATTTTTTCTTTTTAAATCAAAATTACAAAGTTTTAACAGTAATTTTTCTCATGTCTCACACCACAGCACACAAATAACTAGATAAGCCCTTGCCTTGTGGTAACACTCTTTTAAAAGGCCATCTGGAAATCATCTTGTCGTTGTTATTGGTTTTCACTTTCCTAACTTGTTGGCATGTAATAAAAATTAAATTAGGAAGGGACTAAAATAGAAATGATATTTCAGACTAAAATTCTCCTAATATATCAAGATAAGCTGATGATTACCAAAAATATATTCAATAGTTCAAATGTTTATATTTGCCAAGAAATCATAATTCTAAATTAAAGTGTGGTAGGCTGAAATACGCTCTCATCTAAAGATGGCCATGTCCTAACTGCCCCCACCACCCCCGAGAATACGTGACTTCACATGATAAAAGGAACTTTGGACGTGTTAGTGAATTAAGGATGTTAAAACATAGAGATCACTCTAGATTATCTGAGTGTGTCCAATAGAAGGATAAACAACATCTATGTAAATATAATATTTTTGGCCTGTTATTTATTACTTAAGAGATATTCTCATGGAAAATAATTTAAGCTAAAAAATTATTATAGGAAATGACAAAATGAGAAAATCAAATACCTGCAAGGTGCTCTTGTTGTTCATCAGTAGGGTAATAGTCACCTCATATAGACGTGTAAACAACAATAAGCCATTAATGCATCTGAATACCATATTCTTTTTAAGAAATGCATTTTCACTGCATATTATAGTTCTAAGGCTTGTATATTCAATGAATTTATAAAGTATATCTTTTTGTGTTAATGGATTTAACCTCAAAGTAAAAAAAGCAAATGTAATTATTTTTCAATAATGTAATAAATACATTTTTTCTGTATTACACAACATCAGATAACTATACAAACTTTTTTGAATGTTTATTTATTTATTTTTGAGAGGCAGAGACAGAGGGTGAGCAGGGTAGGGGCAGAGAGAGAGGGAGACACAGAATTTGAAGCAGGCTCCAAGATCTGAATTGTCAGCACAGAGCCTGATGCCGGGCTCAAACCCACGGACCACAAGATCATGACCAGAACCAAAAACAGATGCTTAACCAACTGAGCCACCCAGGTGCCCCTATACAAACTTTAAAAAATATTAACAGTAATGCCATAATACTATCAATTACTCAGTCATTATTAACATTTGCTTCATTATCATATCTTAAAAGTTAGTTTGTTCAGCCTGGGTGGTTCTGTCAGTTGAGCATCCTACTTCACCTCAGGTCATGGTCTTAGGGTTCATAAGTTGGAGACGCACAATGAGCTCACTGCTGTCAGCGCAGAGCCTGCTTCGGATCCTCTTTCCCCCTTCTCTGCCCGTCTCCAAGTGAGCTATTTCAAAAATAAATGAACATTTTAAAAAAATAATAATTAAATAAATAAAAGTTAGTTCGTGCAAATCAGAATCCATGAGGCATTTACTGGATTTACTTGATAAATATGATCTTTCTTATTTTTAGATTCTTTTATTTTCTTTTGCCATTTGTTGTGGAAGAAACAGGAACATTTTCCCTGTAGGATATTCTACCGTTTATTTGGCTGATTGGATTCCCATTATTCATATAATATGTCTATCCCCTAGTAAACTGATATTAGATGAAGAGACTTGATGGGATTTAGATTTCACTTTGCCCAAGAATAAGTACTTCCTCTTGCATTATATCAGAAGATACATCATGTATAGCTGTAGCTTTTTTATTTTCTTTTAAAGTTTATTTATTTATTTTAGAGAAAGAGAGAGTGCACACGCAGAGAAGGGACAGAGAGAAAGAGAGGGAAACAGAGAATTCCAAGCAGGCTCCAGCCTCCAAGCTGTCAGCACAGAGCTTAGTGGGGGCTCAAACCCAGGAACTTTGAGATGGTGAATTGAGCTGAAGTCAGATGCTTAACCAACTAAGTAACCTGGGTGCCCCAGAAATCTGTTTTAATAGTCCTCATGTGATTCTTCTGCCTGCTTATGTTGAGAACCCATTTTAAGGAAGATTTGCAGTATGTTCAGCATCTGTTCTTTCTGAAATCCAGTTAATTTCATGTCTTGAGGTTTTGGGAGCCTCTTAGACAAAGAGCTATAGCTCTTTTTTAATGATAAGCTTCATGAGTGGGTTCAGGTGCTTCCGTTTATTTATTATAATAATCCCCAGTTTTTCACCTATTGATATGGTCTAGACCTATTATTTTATTCAGGAATCTGCAAATGCTATATTCTTTTTTTAAATTTTATTTATTGAGGGGGGAGGGGCAGAAAGAGACAGAGAGAGAGAGACAGAGAGACAGAGAGAGACACACACAGAGAGAGAGAGAGAGAATCCCAAGCAGACTTGGGATTGTCAGCCCTGAGCCCGATGCAGGGCTTGAATTCACAAACCATGAGATCATGACCTGAGCCAAAACCGCGAGTCCGACACATAACCAACTGAGCCACCACCTGTCCCTGCAAATGCTATATTCTAATTGTACCATTTCTTCTTCATTTACTGGCAGAATTTTTGTGTATATATAAAAAAAGATTCTCTCAACTTTGTGTTGCCCTAGATACAGTTTACATAGAAAGATTAGGGGAAGCGCATATTTATTTTCCTTCATTGAATTGTCCAATATTTAGTGAATGGGGGCCTCTTCAAGTCAATTTTTGTGCCCTTTTAAGATGAATTTGTCTTTCAAAGAATCCTTGATTTCTGAATAATTATCATTCAGTCTCAATTGTACATATCTTGCTCCACATCTCATTTAAATGAGAAACAGTCATTAGAAACCACAATATAGACATTTGGAATAATACGACTGAGTTATCATTGATTTCTGGATCTTCACAGTGGGGAGAAGAAATATGCACATATGTATATATATTTTTACTATGTTTATCATGTATAATTTCAATATATATGTTTATTTTACTGTTTTTTTAATAAAATACATGAGTTCATTCTTATATGGCCAATTCAAATTTAGAATTATGGTATTTTATCTATTACAGAGTTTAAATTGATATAATTTATTATATATGTTTTCTCTTATAGTAAACTTCTCATTGGCCAATGATATAATTACTTGCTTTTTCTCAAATTTATATATATTTATGTATATATGAATATGCATATATACACACATATGAATATGTCTCAGAGGTGTGTCATCATATATAGATTAATACATATATCTAATAAAGTCAGGATAACATCAATATTAATAACAAAACATGGTTATGAAAAAATGTTTAAGTCTTTCCTATACTTCATTTTGTTGTTAACTTAATTCCGATAGGGATGTGCAGTCAAATTACTCTGATTTAAAAAATCTTGGAACAATTACTCTCTGTGTGGTTATTAACTCATTATTCAGTTAAATGCATTTGTTTTAGTTTGCTTTTGGTTTTTAGGAATAACTTTTTTTTAATGTTTATTCTATCTTGTGTAATTGTATAATCATTTATTTAGTTTTAAGGTCAAATAAACAATGTCGATCAAAGATGTTGCATTACCACACCTGTTTTTCCACCTAATTCCTTCTGTATGCAAAACCTCATTTAAGTTTTTATTTTATTCATTGCATTTCTTTTCCTGGAACACTGTGGTATTACTTGTCTTTTTTTCATACAGCTGTTGGACTTTGTATTCTTTTTTTATAAAGTTTTTATATATAAGGAACTACACTCATCAGAGTGTAAATTGCAACTATCATTTATTTTTTATTTATCTTTTCTATATAGCTTATGAAATAATTTTGCCATCTAAAAATTGTGGTTTTAGGGAGGTGGGGTCCTTCTATTCCTCTCTCTCTTTCTCTCCCTCTGAGTTTCTGATTCTGACTCTCCCCCCCCACCCTTTTAATTTCAGTTCTGTGAAACTCATCACTATTTTTTCAGGATTTTGAGTCTTAAGAACATTTCCCACACTCCCAGTGTATAGAAGAATTCACCAAGGTTTCCTTCTGCTATTATATAGAATCATTTTATTCTATTATGTCTGATATACTTGGATTTTATGCTTGGAAGATGTTTAGTATAATCGATTTGCCACCAAGTGGCTGTTTCTTTCTGTTGATGATCTGAACTTAATTAAGGCTCTCTCCTGGTGTCCACAGCTACCAAGTCTCAAATTTAGTATCAGCAGTTGCCAAAAACATATTTGGAGAGAGGGAGTAAATGGTGTCAAGACAGCTTTCTTACTCCCGGGCTATCGTGTGGTACCAGGACTGCTGCAAATAGAGGGTGGCTGACAGACTCTAGATGAATGTCTCCTCTGTAATGAGCTCTGGTGGAAATCCACACAAGGAACAATATCTGAGCACTCTGTGCCCACATATTTCTTCCCTAAAACTGTCTACCTCTGATGTCCTAATCTATGTCAATGGGAACCATTTATCATTTACCACTAAGCAGGAGTCCATGTATATTCTTATCTCAGACGGTGTCTCCTTCTGTGCAACACAGATGCCCCTGTGTACTACTTAAAATTCTACCTACTTGAAGGATTCGTTCCCTCATTATTTTCCTTTGCAGTTAACCCTGACTGGAACTTTAATGTATCTCCAGTATTTTCATCATATCAAGTTGAAACATCTATAAACCTATAAGCCTGGTCCAAGTCTTATTCTTCCTTTGTCACCTATTCATGAGCAAAGTTCATGAGGCCATTAGAGAGTGAGCTAGGAGAGAAGAATCAATGCAAAAGTGAGACGTGGGGTAGGTTACTGCCCAGCTACTTACATAAATTAATTGTGGCCCCAAATATAAATTGTTTGGTATGATCCCCAAATGTAAATTTCATAGTGAGATGAATGGATGCTATCCCTATCTGACCTTATGAGTTAGTGTATCTGATAGTTCTGAGCGTATGAGAACAGAATAGTTTTCAATGCTGGGCTAACAAAGTTTGAATATAAGTGGTTATTTAAAATTTATTATCAGGTCACCTGGGCAACTCAGTCAGTTAAGCATTTGACTTCTGCTCAGGTGATGATCTCACAGTTCGTGAGTTTGAGCCCCACATCAGGCTCTGTGCTGACAGTTCGGAGCCTGGAGCCTGTTTCAAATTCAGTATCTCCCTCTCTTTCTGCCCCTCCCTTGCTTGCACTGTCTGTCTGTCTGTCTCTCTCTCTCTCTCTCAAAATAAATACTAAAATATTTAAAAAATATGTATTATCAAATTTAAAATAAAAAATAAAAGTTATCATTTTACTGTGATGTTTATTGTATATATCTACTGTGGTTCACTTTGGAACAATTGCAACAAATGTGGTTTCTTCTTTCAAAGTGTTATTTATTCTTTTCATGTATCTGGCAGTAAGGTTATTTTTAACTCAAAAGATGTATAATTCCCTCATAGAATGTTGGATGTTGGCAACAGTTATAGTATATGAATCCATTTGTCTGAAATAAACTTCATATAATAAATAAAAGTGGTTTCCATAACGTTGTTAATGAAATCACTCTAAATGTATATTTTACTCTTTAAATTTTGATAACTTAGTAAGCAATTGCTTTATGAAATTAAATTGTCCCAAGAATTTCCATTTTTCTAAAAAGCTTTATATCAGGATGACAATTAAATTTGTAGTCTTTTATTTGATATGGTGCCATGTTATCTATATTGGAAAGATATATATGAAATCCTCTGTGAATGAATTTAATGATTCTGAGCATTTTCCATCTTGTATTCATCAGCTTTTCAATGTTCTTTTTCCCTCTTGTAAGTTTTCTGACCATCAGTTTTCTATCATAAGTAAATTAATAACAATTCTAGATATCAAAAAGACCATTGTAGCTGATTAAAGCAAAAATCAATCTCTTTTTGTGCTACTTTAAAGTTGAGCGTTTCATTGAGATAAAATACTAATATTTAAGATTTTTATATCCCTATCCTGTGCTATATATTTGAAAAATATATATTTAGAGACATAAGGCATTGGTTAGTTGTGAAAATATACTAAAATCATGTAATAACTACTTCAAGTCTATACTTGGTCTGTGTAAGGGTGCTGGGTGCCACATAATTTAGTCAACCATAGTTAGGATCCTACTTATATAGAAATGATGATTATGTGTAAATAAAGAGAGTACATAAATAATGTAGGTTTTAGTTGGCTTAAGACAAGTATATGCGATTTGGGAATATTTATGGAATGAATTGTGTGCCATCACTCACTAATTAATATGTTGAAATCCTGACTCCTAGTACCTCAAAACGTTACTGGGTATGCTGTTTAGCTTCCATATATTTGTAAATTTTCCATAGCTTTCCTTTTTCATATGATATATCCTGGAGAATATTCCATGTGTGCCTGAGTAAAATGTGTATTTTGCTGTTGTCGGATAAAGTGTTCTCTATGTGTCAGGTCTGAAATGTTAGGTCAACTGGTCTATAGTGTTGCTCAAACCCTCTGTTTCCTATGGATCTTCCAACTACTTGATCCAGCTCTTATTAAGAGGGAAAAATTGAAATGTCCTATTATTATTGTCTTATTGTCTCCCTTCAGTTCTATAAATGTGTGCTTCATAAATTTGTGTGTTCTGCTATGTGCATATATATTTTTATAATTTTATATTATTCTAGTGAATTGGTCCTTTTATTATTATGTGATATTCTTTGTCTTTTAGAACTACTATTCACAGTCTATTTTTAATTTAAGGGACATTTTGTATGACATAAGTATGGCCACCCTGCTATTTTTCATTTCCATTTGTGTGGACTATCTTTTTCCATCCTTTCACTTTTTAGCTTATGTGTGTCCTTAAATTTAAAGTGAGTGTCTTAGGGCATCTGGGTGGCTCAGTCCGTTAAGTGTCTAACTCTTGATTTCAGCTCAGGTCATGATCTCACAGATGTGAGATAAAGCCCCATGTCAGACTCCACACTGAACATGGAGCCTGCTTGGGATTCTCTCTCTCTCTCCCTTTGTCTGCCCCCACTTACCCACTCATTCTCTCTCTCTCTCTCTCTCTCTCTTTCTCAATAAATAAATAATAAACAAACATTTAAAAACAATAAAGTAAATAAAGTGAGTGTCTTATAAACAGCTCATAGTTGGATCTTTTGGGTTTTTAAAATCCATTTAGTCATTTTTTTGTCTTCATTATTGCTATATATTTTGATTAGATAATCTAATTCATTTACATTTAAAGTACCTACTGATATGGAAAGACTTACTATTGCTTAAAAAAAAAGACCACTAATTCCATTCATAAGGGCTCCACCTTCATGATCTAATCACCCTAAGGTCCCACTTCCTAAAACCATCTCATTTGAGGTTAAAATTTCAATGTGCGAATTTGGGTGGCACACAAACATTCAATCCATAACAACTGCATTTTGCCTCTTCTTCTGAAGTTCCCATAATGCTTATACTGTTCCATAAGTCTCTCAAGCTTTCTTCACTTTTCTTCATTTTTTTTTCTTAGTGTTTTTCTAACTTGATAATTTCAAATTACTTGACTTCCAGTTCATGGACTCTTTCTTCTCCTTAATGAAGTGCTGTTCAACCCTTCTAGTGAATTTTTTTAAATTCAGTTATTCTTGTCTTTAGATCTAGAATTTCTATTTTTTATATATGATTTCTTTTAGTTGATATTTTCATTTTGTTCATGCATTATTTTCTTGATTACATTTAGTTGTGTGTTTTTTGTAGCTCATTGAACTTTTCTAAGATGACTATTTTTTACAATTCTTTGTCAGGCAATTCGTAGTTCTCTACTTTTTTAAGGTTTATTTCTAGAGATTTATTGTATTCTTTTGATTCTGCCATGCTTCTCTATTTACTTGATTGCTTTGTTCAGATATGGGCATTGGAAAAACCACCACCTTTCCCTGTTGCCATGGACTGCCTTTGTACAGAAGACCTTCATTAGTCATCCTGGCTAGAGATCCATGAAGTCTCTGAAATATTTTTGGAGGTGTATTTTCTCTTGGGATGTGTATGTAATTTCTCAATTAGAGATTTGCAGGTTTCTTTTTCAAAAGCTCTTTATCTCTTGCCCTTCTGGTGTCCGTCTGCACTACAGCAATTTCTCCAGTGCTGACACAAGCTGCTGAGCTCCTCTTTGTTTTCTATGGTGACCAAACATAGAAAGCATGCTGTTTCCTATCAGTGCTTTGAGACAGCCAAGACAGAAAGCAGTCTCTTGTGAAGTCCACCCAAAAGCTGAAATGTCGGACATGCATTCCCTTCTTTTTACCTTCCTGTCAAGAGTTTAGCTAATCCACTTCATGGTACCCCTGCCTTAGCATCCATTTTGTTTGGCTGAATGATCTGCAGGGTCTTATACTGACACTAGCCCTCATGCATAAAAGCCTGCCGTCACAAGTTAATGTAAGTTCCTGATATGATTCCCCATTGGCCCTTATGATATGCAGTCTCCCTCAGCCCCTAAGCCTTTCTCTTTGTGCATGCCTTAGATAAGATCACCACAGAGCTCATCAAAACTCTATTCTTCATACTATTTTCCATGGTGGCTGTTCCAATTTACATTTCCAACAGTGTACAAGATCTCTCTTTCCTACATATCCTCACCAACACTATTTATTTCTTGCCTTTTTGATAACAGTCATTCTAACAGATGTGATGTGATATGTCATTGTGGTTTTGATTTGCACTTTCCTGATGATTAGTGGCATCTTTTCATATACCTATTGGCCATCTGTATGTCTTCTTTGGGAAAATGTCTATTCAGATCCTCTGCCCATTTTTTAGTTGAATTGTTTTTTTGCTATTAAGTTGCATGAGTTCTTCATACATCCTGAATATTAACCCTTTATTAGAATGATTTGCAAATATTTTCTCCCATTGTCTTTCATTTTGTTGATGATTTCCTTCACTGTGCGGACGCTTTTTAGTTTGATGTAGTCCCACTGGTTTATTTTTGCTTTTGTGGCCTTGTGTTTAGAGTTAGATTTAAAAAAAAATCACCAAGGAGATTACTGACTGTTTTTTCTGCTAGAAGTTTTATAGTTCAAGGTCTTACATTCGAGTCTTTAATCCATTTTGAGTTAGTTTTTGTGTATGGCATGAGATAGTAGTCTAGCTTTATTTTGTTGTATGTGGCTGCCCAGTTTACACATCACTTATTGAAGAGATGGTTTTTTTCTTCACTGAATATTGTTGCCTTCTTTGTCACAAATTATTTGATAATATATGCATGGGTTTGTTTCTGAGCTCTCTATTCTGTTCCACTGATCTATGGATCTGTTTTTATGTGAATACTATACTATTTTGATTACCATACCTTTGTAATGTCATTTGAAATCAGAGAACATAATGTCTCCAGCTTTACTCTTTTTTTCTCAAGATTACTGTGTAATGGCAATTTTATACGCAAATATAAGAGTAGTTAACTGCTTTTAGATTACTTTAAATTGCATAATTCATATTTCATAAGTTATATCTTTCTATTTTTACCAGAACAGTAGAAACATTACAAAACTTAATTCAAGTGTTTTTATTTCACTTACTCTACCTTTTGCCTATTGATGAGTAAGAACAACTGAAAGGAAAAGTTATGATAACTAGCCCAATATTTTATTTTCCTTGTCTATCTTCATTTTAGTAATTCTGGTAGCTTCTGTAACATACTCACCTTGCACTCATTTTGAACCACAGTGAACTGTCAAAATCATGGGTCCACCAAAATTCTGTGCACCTGAGATATATGTGGGTGAGGGGACAAGGAATTTCTAAAGACCCACAATGTGAGTGTATTTCCTCTGTTAATATATATGTTCCACTGCCTCACTGGATTTCACTTATTGAGCATAAGCTCAATGGTATAATTATCAAAAATTTCAACACAGCTATAGGGGAGCATTTAATCAAATGTGTAGCCCTCTTAAGAATATTTATAACATGATAGTTTACTTATTTAAGCAAGTATCACAGAGGCTCTCACTTCAGGTAAGGTAGAGTCCTCTTTTATGTATTTACTTAAATTAGACCTACCCGAGCTAATCTCTTCTTTGCTAAGCTCAAGATTAAGTGATTTACACTTACCTACATCTGCAAAATTCCTTTACTTTGGCACTTTCTATAATCTAGAAGCAAATCATAGATCATGCCCACACTTAAAATTAGGAGGATTATACAGGACATGAACACCAAGGTGTAACAATGTTAGCCAATAAAGGGTCTGTCCACCACACCTATGAAGCAGATCTGACTCTGACTATAAATGCTGTATTTCCCATAGGCAAACAGGTCTAGAATCCCAATCACTGAGTTTTCCTTCCATTTCATTCTTTCCTTATTGGAGGATAAGATGAAAAAGAAGTACTCACTCTTAGTTGACCTTAATGGGAAAAGATGTATTAAAATGCTCATGTAAAACGTAAAGTGCAGACAGCTTATTTAATGTCATGTTTGGACCTGATACACCTAATTGGGGACAACTAGGAAATGTACCATATAATCATTTTCATATCATTTCTTAGAATTTTGTGATACCAAACTAACAAAATTTTTTACAAACAGTCATTATTTTAGTAGTAAAATCGCTCAAAGAAATGTCTCTTTTTCCCTATAATTATGCTTCTACTAGAAATTGGTGTGAGAATTTTCTATTGATATTTTTAAAGTATAAGGATATAAAAGTTTATATTTAAAATAGACTTGTAATAGGGAATTAAGTCTATAATCACACTGATATTGATTTATTCTACTGCCCAAAAGGAAATGAATACAATTTTTTTACTATTATTTGATTTGGAACTATTCTGACTCAATATTCACATGTTTTATATATGCTTCAGAATAAAGTTCTGACAGTATTTAGACTTTTAAAGTAATTTCTAGTTCATTTTCATTCGTCTAAAGCTTTGTTTCAACTAATTCAGATCATTTTTAAAGGGTCATGGTGAAATGTTATGGAAAAAATTATCATCAGGAATATTTTTCAGTGCATTAAAATAGAAAAAAATGCAATGGATACATGGCAGTTGAGGAAGGATGAAAAATACAAAGATACATTTAATTTTTATAGAGAGTAAGATTTTCAAAGGCCCACAAAGTGGGTAAAATATAAATCCAGCACATGAACATTATCTGCTAGCTTCCAACTTACTATCCAATTATAAAACTGTCATTCACCATCTGTCAGACCCCGTGTATGGACATTTGTCTCCATGATGAGTCACTGCAGGGAGCTATCGGTATCACCATTACTTTATTTAATGAGGACCCTGTCCATGTGCACCCTTCCTGACAACTTGTATCCACATCATTCATTATTGTCAGCCTACAATCATATGAATGGAGGCTGCATTCTATCCAGCCATTACTTTAGAACATGTAGCAAATGCTAACTTTTAATAATCTATATAAAATTAATTCTTCCTTCAGGCTTTCTCCAACAGATATTTGCATAAGCTTAATAATATCACTGACAATTTACCCTTTCCCAAAACATGGTATTCTGAATTATACTTAAACTACCAGAATGATGTTTATACACAAATGATTGAATAATCCTACAATAGCAGTCTTGCTCAAATGAACAAAATGACTTTTCTACTAGTGTCCTTTTTACATCTATCATATAAAGTTTTTATAATTCAAGGTCATGACAGATATCAGACTCATCTTAAGTACTCAGACATAATGAAGGTTCTACTAATAAATAAAAGATACTTTTTAACCCCTATAATTAGGCTAAAGCCTTGTAATTTTTTATATAAGCTATTTTCATTGATGTTAGAGCATTCTTTAGAAACTATTAATAAATTATAGAACCAAATAAGGGAAAGGAGAGGTTAAGAGTAAATTAGTAGAATACGAAGCTCTTAGTAGAATAGGAAGCTCTAAAAGTTAACAAATCAGATTAAAGCGACATATATACCCCAATCATTCATGGGCTCTAATAGAATACTCATTAAAAGGCATACAAAAAGAATCAATGCCTTATAGACTGAACAATATTTCTGCTACATCAATTTTTCAATTATCTTACTTTCTAAGACCTTTCATGCCAAAACAATGTTTTGGTTTTTTGCTTAAAGACTTAAAAGTGGAGAAATAGTAAATAAAACTTCAGTAGGAACAGGAATGCACTACCATATTAAATAATACATTTTGAGGAATGAATCTTCAGTAAGCTGAGGGCCTCTGTGAACATATATCCATAAGGAGAGCACTAGTGAAACTGGAAGGTATCCTTAGGGGGATTTGTGAAGTAAACTTCAAAAAGCAAAGCAAACATATGCACTTAAAAATTGTGCAATCTCTGCTGATCTTAAGCACAGAAAAAATTAATATGGAGAAGTTCTGAAGAAAGGAAATACCTGTGTTTTTAAATAAGATTTTCTGCTTCAAGTCAATAATTTTGTGGAGAAACAGAAAATTCATTTAATCACTTTTACCTATTAGTTAAAAAAAATGAGTCAGGAATGTATACCAGAATTTGTCTTCTCTATATGTTTGAAAATAAGGAAATTTTAGATGTAGAAAGATTCATACTTCTCTTTCCAATACTTTAATTTCCCTTTGTATATTTATTTTATCAGGTTTCAAACAGTGAAAAATTATCCACTATGTTACTTCTGCAGACTAGCCAAGTCTGAAAAAAAATTTCATCACTGTGTTCTTATTGGTCTTATAATCTAGCTATTTCCATGGTAGAAGGCAGAATTATTTCAAATGACAATATCCAGAATGTAATTTTATAATTTATTTATTCTAAGTAGTAAAATACCACTTTTTCAACTCTGTCATCTAGTAACTACATAAAATGCTTCCTCATTTTTAGACTTCAGGGGAAAAGATCAGACATTTGTTTCATGCTATAGTAAATGAGTAACAGGAACTCTTTAAGAGCCCTTAGATATGCAGTTATATTAAGTCTTTAGTATGCAGATGATGTCATCTTGAGGAAGGTAAGAAATTACTTGGGGAGATAAGTGAAAATATATAAAAAGAAAAATTTCCCATGAGCACAGATATTAGCACACTAATTCTGCTTGAGAGAACTGGCATGAACTTCTTAGAAGATATTAATTTTGTTCTGTAACTTAGAACATGAAAAAATTTGCTAGTTAGGCAAAACTTAGAGTATTTTTTTTTCTTGAACTGGAAATCAAATTTTGTCACTTGTAGCCTACTGCTAAGATTCCTGGAGATCTAATTTTATGTTCTATAAATATAGTTTTCTACATATTAAAAATATAAATATTTATAAAATTAGAAAATAGTTTAATTATTTTATTTAACATTTATTTTTATTAATTACTAATACCCTTAAGTTAGCCATTGGATTAATAGCAAATAAGCATTAAATATTTTAAAATATTGAATTTCAAGAGAAAATTCACTCAAAAGGCTTCATCAACTTTAGGACACCTAAAATTAATTAACTCAATTGGGCTTTAATTTTAAAGAAAATGGGTCAATCTGTACCATAAATCAACTGACTAAAAGGAGCATAATTGTCTTCTGAAAGAGTATGAAATTCAGGCTCACTATCTAAACTACTATACTCTATATAGATAATTTGGGTTTAGTTATATGAATTGCTGAGAAATCAGAATATTTTTTTTACTGTAAGAGTTCTAAAATCAAAAGAACAATTAAATTTTTTGAAATCTCTCTTGGAAAGAAAGAGCCAACAGGTGGACTTATCAAAGTATCAATCTAGAAGCTATTGAATTTGGAAGATAAACCTCTTAAAGAATAAAATAATGACTGTTTCACAAGACTATGGTTAAGTAAAACTCTGACTAATAAGGAAATAATTTGCTTTATAAAAATTTTAGAGTATAAATAAAAATAACAAGAAAGCATAACTAAAGATGTATGCTAAAATTCCTGTTAATTGTAAGAAGCATATTATTTACTGGGGATGACTTCATAGTGAATCTATTTTTTTAGGAGATTGGTTTTATTATCATACTAATACTTGGTGGATTAACAAAACAAAACATTTTCACATAGTTTATAAGTTTCTGGGTTGACTGGGCGCTGAGCAGTTCTTCAGGTCTATACCAGGCTTGGTTGGTCTAGGTGTGGCTCATTCATGTATCTACAGTCAGATGGAAGTTTGGAGGAGGGCTGGCTCCTGTAAGGAGAGCCTCACAAGTCTGGTGTTCGGCTAGCTGTTGGCTGGGACAATGGGAGCTTCAGGGCCAAACGTCTCTCATCCTGTAACAAGTTAGCCTGGGCCTATTCTCCTAGTGAATGGGCAGCATTCCAAGAGAATGAGCCGAAACATGCAAGGCCTCTTGAGACACATGTCTCTTTCACTGCATGCTATTTGTCAAAAGAAGTAAAAAAGCCAGACTGGATTCAAGAAGTGGCAGGATCCTACAGAGTTCATTTCTTGGTAGAAAAACTCAAAAATTCGCATTGCAGATATGAGTAATTGCAGGGAAGGGAATGATGTCTGTCATTTTTTTCAAGCAATATACCATTTTATGCTATTAAATGTTTATGTTACTTCGTACATTTTACAAACTATATTGAAGTAAACAGGCTATAAATTATAGTCAACTCTGAAATTTCACACTCATCTGATTTATAAAATGCAGAATATTACAGGTTATAAAACTAATTCCTGGCATTATGTAAATTCATTTTTAAAATTGCAGATTCACTTAACATTTGAGTAAAAAACACAATGACAAACCTCCCATATCTCTTATCTGAAAGTTCAACTGTATGGAAAAAACTAAATATTTGTAAAAGTATAATAACAAGACTATATAATATAGATATAAACTAGCAATCCATAAATTTTAAAAAGGGATTTAATGATGTAGAAACTTATAATGATAACATTACCTTATAATACTCACATAATGTTATATTACTTTCCAACTCAATACAGATGAAATTAAGTTTTGCCGAGATGAGAGGTATACATACTCTGTAAGTTATAATCATGACCAGGGATGATTAAAGAGTGACCATGTGTTTGAAAGTAGGGAAGAAGTGTTATTCTTTTCTTAGGGAGTTTTCTTCACCAAGAAGCACAAAGCAGTTGAGTTGTAGGCAACTAATTGGGTCTATACTACTTGTTTTATGTATTATATATGATTAAACATTTCACAGGTGACTTGTAATTTTACTAAAAAGAACAATTACTTTGTACTAGGCATTGTGTCAATTCATAGGGTCTTCACAGTACCACTTTAAGAGTGGAGAATATTTTATTCATATTTTATGTAAAAGAAAATCAAGCCTCACAAAAGTTTTTTTTTTTTCTTTTTTGGGAAAGATCACATAATTACTAACTGGTAATGCCAAGAAAGAAATTTTAGCAACCTGACTCCTGAAACTGTGTTGTTAACAGTTATATAACTGCCTCTGAGTACTATAGAAAAATGCTGAGGAATACTACCTAATTTTCTGACATTTCGGTTTAGGTTTGCCAACATTTCAATTTGGTTAAAATGAATGATTAACATGACAAAATCTAGTGTACACGCATTGTTTTCTGTATCACCAGTAGGCAGGTACATGAGTACATTCTGAAAGCAGTTTGACATTATCTTAAATGCTTTGACTCCCCACCCCTTTTTTCTCCTTCATGTCTGTGCCTATATGCTGCATTTGGCATCCTTTCTTCTCTCACCTACTGTGAGGAATAAGCTTAGGAACTCCCTGAGCTTGCACCCATGGGTTAACAAGGCCTAAAGAAATAGCCACAGGATGAATGCATACGAGATTAGGTAAAACAGATTAGGTACAGGGCAAAGGCCCCCAGTAGAGGACAAAGGTCTAAGAATAGGAAATCTCAGGATGGAAGCATCCAAAATGAGGTAAACAAGATTAGGTAGTCAGGGCTGAAATACCCTCCAGCCTAGTAAGATAGCAGAAAGCTGATTTCACAGGAAGAACAGACCAAAATAGGTAAACAGGCAAATAGGGCTATAGACCACAGCAGGGCAAAGTTGCCTGGAGTGGAGCTAATTAGCAAAAGAAAGTTGACCTTGAAGTACGTGCTCTGTCTTTCTAGTCCCCTAGTCCAGTTTAGGTAAACAGAGGTAGTGCCTCATGTCTATGGTAAACAACCATTTGCCCAGTGCCAGGATTTTGTTTTGTATTGACCCAACCCCCTAACACTGCATATCTTCAAAACCCCCTTTCCCTCCCACTCATGAGTTAATGTTCATGGTTTCATTCTCTTTGTGCATGTCCATCACACTTGTAAGCCTTCTGATACTAATAAAAACAGAGAAATGACCCTTACTCAGGGCTCTTTTCTCCTCCCAGACATTAGCCTCTCTTGAATTTCTATCCCGTGGCCTGCTCTCTTGCTTAACAAGAGAAAACTCAAGACTCAGAGTCTATGATAACTGATCTTCCAATTTATTGTCTTATCAGTTGTGTCTAGTGTGTAATAGACTACATATAACTGCTAAATTTACTTTTTTATTTATAATATCTATATTTCATTTTCAATTTTATAACCCTATATATCTTTAATTTTATCTTTATGTTTTAAAACATAGCCTTGTTATTTCTTCTTATCTGTTAAATTTGCTATCTCATAAATTTATAGATCCTTTTCTGGTTGTTTTTGCTAATTCTTTATCATAGAGTGCAGGTTTTTTGTGTGTCTGAATATCTTTGAGTTTCTGCTGGATATTGAATCTCAAAAATTATTTGCAAGAATAATTTGAAACATACAATGAAGATACATTGCTTCAGGGAGATTTTGCATTTGTTTCCAAAAAAATCCAAGAATACTACCAATCTAGTGACTCATTGAATTTTAACTTAATTTCAGAAATTAATCCCAGAGCTATAACATTTGTGCACTTTTTATCATTCACTCTTGCATTGAAGTTTGAGCCCTTAGCTATGCAAAATTATTGTTTAGAGGGTTTCCTGCCAGATTCCTGCTCTGCACAAGCCTGGGGCTATCAATTTGATTTTCCATTTATCTCCCAAGGACATTAAACTAAAGGTTTTATTTTTCCTTAATCTGTAAATGTCACTGGGGCAAAAAGTGGTATTTGTGTTTATTTTAGTGTTCCCTGAACTTTTCACTTTTAAATAAGTAAACTCTTACTCCCTTGTTATTACTTCCAGGTTTTTAAGATTTTTAAAAAATTAATGCATCAAATATTTTGATTGTTGATTTTTCATTAATTTCAGTTGAGAAAAATGACCTGAATTGCCTAACCTGTCATTCTGTAAACTGAAAATTTCTAAATTTATATATTCATTAAGGAGACATATTGAAAAAAGAAAAGATTAAGAGGCTGATATATCTGAAACAGAGGAATGAAACTAGCGTGAAAAGAGGGAAATGGACATAGTAAAGAGACACTAAAGACTTCAATGACAAATGTATATAACTTTATAATTTTAATAATTAACTTCACTTCTGCTTTGAAAAAAATTCTCCTTGCACTTAAGTTTTTATAGAACTAGGCTCTTGGTTTGAAACTATGAATGTTAACTGTTACTCAGTATTTGCACTGTGAAGGTAATTAATTGTACTTAAATTAATTGCTTGTCTTTGAGCCCTATTCATGGGCAGTTGAGATAGTATTTTATCTGTATGCCAACAATAAAATCTTTTTTATTTCTAAAATTCATAGGTTTAATTTGGTTTTCTGGGTAGGTCAAGGAAAAAATGAATAGCACTTTTGTTTAAGAATGAAGAGCAAAAGGACCAAATTTTTGTGAGCTAATCCAGGGGCCTTTTCTAAAAAACATATTTAATGACTGTTTTATTTTATGCATAATTTTTATATTCCTACAAGCTACTGATAAGAAAAATGTTATAGGGAGTTGAATTAATATTAAATATAAGAAAATAAAATGTATTTGAAAGCATTCTCCTTTTATGACTTGATTATAGAGGTTAAAAACCTAAGAAAGTGTGATTGTTTTTTCTCCTCTAAATAAATGGGACCATAATAAGCTCTGACTTATTAAATAGTCATTTACAAAGATACCTAAAGGGAGATTACTACCATGGGGCAAACCTAAGGACAACAACCTCAGCAAAGTAGCAGCATTAACCCCCGTGAGAACCAAGTGATGAGGTGCTGACTAGTCAGGAGTAGCATGGGCTTGACATCAACAAAACTGAACAAAAACCAGACAAGTGCCCTGACTGAAACACAGTCAGGGTTTGCTGGGATAAGGGTTTGTTGTCATTGTTGTTATTGTTGTTGCTGTTTTCAGAAATACGTAACTACTCTGGAAAAATGTGACTGCTATGTGCAAATTAAATCTGATTTAATATGACTAATTCTGTCATTATCAGATGTTCAAAACAACTTACCCTTGACGAACACTATAAAAGCATCTGATGCCACAATTGCCAATTCTATGTTGCCCTCTGCACATGGACAGAGAGAAGAGCCATATGGGCCCTATGGAGAAATACTTACAAATTACTTATTTATTTGTTTGTTTGCTTAAGTTTATTTATTTGAGAGAGAGTGTGTGCAGGAGAGGCAGAGAGAGAGAATCCTAAGCAAGCCATGTACTGTCAGCCCAGAGCCCAATTTGGGGATCAAACCCATGAACCATGAGATCAAGACCTGAGCTGAAATTAAGGATACTTAACAGTCTAAGCAATCCAGATGCCCTGAGACAACTTTTGATAGAGTCCTAAAGTCTTCTCCTTCTTTGATCTTTTCTCCTTAATATCAAAGAATAATCTGCATTGTTCTTACAGAAAAGTATCTTAGGTTTAGGATCCGGTTGTTGGTTTTGATGGAAGCACAAAGAAGTGGTGCTAAAGAAGTGCAGGGTTAATATTAGATAGAATTCTCTGGATCCAAGCTTGGGCATGCTGTGAATGCTCCTTGGCACTGCTAGAGAGCATATGTGGAATTCAGTGTCACACAGTGGTAAAGAATGCTAAATTTGGAGCTAGACCTCTAGGGTTGGAATCCCGGCCTTTCATTCCCTATTTGATCATGGGCAGGTAGTTATCCTGTTCTAAGTTCTTCAACAGTATAATAAAAAGAACATTTACTTCATAGCTTTGCTACTGCTATTGCTTATTGTTTTATTTTGAATAGTGCCTAGCTTATAACAAGTGGTCAATAAATGTGAGGTATACACAAGATACACAAGAAGTATCTATAAGTACAGAATGATTGTCCTAACCCCACAAATGTAGGATACCATAAACAAGTCTCTTAGCTCAGTTTTCCTTACTTAAACTCCATTTAAGTATATTTTTATTGAAACTATGAAGTTTGGCTTATCACTGATCTATAACATATCATTCCTATTAGAAATGGCTCTAGCATTTGCTTTTTGAGCTAATTGTGATATTCTGAATTGGTTTTAGTTATGGTTTTTCTATTCCAAAATTGGTGCTACATATGAATGACTGCAATTAAAATAATTCAAGTTACAATTAGAATACAATGAAATGAACCAAAGCTTCTTGAACACACACAAATTTTCGTAATTTGAGTAATAAGAAGTAATCTTTTTTGGGTGGATTATCTTTTTACTACTTCCAAAGTCATTGTCTAATAATATAACCCTATAACCGCAAGCACTTTTTCCTGAAATGGCTTTAATCCTGATATGTCTGAGGCACTGATTGATGGTTCCACATACCATGTCATGAATTTACTTCTCCTCTGTCTCTTTAAAATGGGTTTCCTAGGTGTCAGTTAAGAGATAAACCAACTCTAATGTGTCAAAATATGCTTAGAAGTACCTGACAACTCATGGAGTGTGTTTATAGAAAGCTGTTGAGCTGATTAATTTACATACTTAAAATGTTAATCTGAAGAACAAATTCTGAGTCATAAGTTTCCAAGCTGAATAAGAACAGTTCACTGAAGACCTTAGTTCTTTAGTCTTTCTTCTGTCCATGCTGCTGGACTGTAACTTTTTAGTGTCTTTCTAATGTGGGCAGGATGATATTCTCCACCCTTTCCCACTGGGCTCAGTCATATGTCATGTTTGCTTTGGTCAATGGTTTGTGTTCAGACACTATGCAAGCAGAGGCTTGAAATAGGTTTGTGGACTGGGCCTTGCCCCCTCGGACTCTGTTATCTCCATAAAGCTTTTTCTGTCTGGAGAGGTAAATGGAACAGAGCTGAGTCTTTCCATTACCCCTGCTGAAGTCACCCTAGGTCAGTGGACAAACAGCCCACACCTACTTTTGAGTGGTAGTTGCCTATTCAACCCTCACCTAGCTAGACATGGAAGTGTATTGTATGCCACTGATATTTTGTGATGGTTAGTTTTAAAGTATTACCATGGTAACATTTAGCTGATAGATTGTAGCCAAATACACAGCCAATTCAATATTTTCCTTCACCAGGTATGACAAATAATTTTTTAAAGCTTATTTATTATTTTGAGACAGGGTGAGCAAAAGTGGTGGGAGGTCAGAGAGAGAAGGAGAGAAAGAGAATCCCATGCAGGCTCCACACTGTCAGTGCAGAGCCTGATGAGATCATGACCTGAGCTAAAGTTGGACAGTCAATGGACTGAGCCACCCAGGCACCCAATCAAATAATCCTATAACACGAATGCTCTAAATTGACCAACAGAACATGAATAGGCACATAAGCTTACTGAAACATGAAGACGAAAAGAGTATAAAACTCTTTAAAGATTTACATAGAAAGATTATTCCAATGACTGACATCTGTGTATTATGAAGTACAGTATTAGATTCAAGCAGCAAAAGTTTGGAAGTTGTGGATACCAACACAAAGTTATTTTTTTCTAAACATTTTTATGTTTATTTACTTTTGAGATAGAGAGACACACAGAGCATGAGTGGAGAGTCAGAGGGGTCACAGAGAGAGGGAGACACCGAATCTGAAGCACGCTCCAGGCTCTAAGCTGTCAGCACAGAGTTGATGCAGGGCTTGAACTCACAAACAGTGAGATCATGTCCCAAGCCAAAGTTGGGTGCATCACAAACTGAGCCACCCCGTTGCCCCTACAAAATGCTTTTTAACCTATATATTCTGTTATAACATAGCTGATATTATTTCTCTATTTTAAAATTAACAAAAACTTAGCCTCTCATTCAAATTTCACACAAAATAAAAGTATTATGATTAGAATTAAGAAAGCATTGTTCTATTCCATTGGTTTATGTGTCTGTTTTTGTGCCAATACCATACTGTCTTGATGATGACAGCTTTGAAGTAGAGGCTAAAGTCTGGGATTGTGATGCCTCCTGTTTTGGTTTTCTTCTTCAATATGACTTTTGCTATTTGGGGTCTTTTGTGGTTCCATATGAATTTGAGGATAGTTTGTTCTAGCTTAGAGAACCCAGAACTGGGCCCACAAATGTGCAGCCAATTAATTTTTGACAAAGCAGGAAAGAGTATGTGATGGAAAAAAGATTGCCTCTTTAGCAGATGGTGCTGGGAGAACTGGACAGCAACATGTAGAAGAATGAAACTAGACCACTTTCTTACACCATACACAAAAAGTAACTCAAAATGGCTGAAGGACCTGAATGTGAGACAGGAAACCATCAAAACTCTTGAGGAGAAAGTAGGAAAAAACCTCCTGGACCTCCACCGCAGCAATTTCCTACTTGACACATCCCCAAAGGCAAGAGAAATGAAAGCAAAACTGAACTCTTGGGACTTCATCAAGATAAAAATCTTCTGCACTGCAAAGGAAACAATCAAGAAAACTAATAGGCAACCGACAGAATGGGAAAAGATAGTTGCAAATGGCATATCAGATAAAGGACTAGTATCTAAAATCTACAAGGAACTCACCAAACTTCACACCCACAAAACAAATAACCCAGTGAAGAAATGGGCAGAAGACATGAACAGACATTTCTCCAAAGAGGACATCCAGATGGCCAACAGGCACATGAAACGATGCTCAACATCACTCATTATCAGGGAAACACAAATCAAAACCACACTGAGATACAAACTCATGCCAGTCAGAGTGACCAAAATGAACAAATCAAGAGACTATAGATGCTGGCGAGGGTGTGGAGAGACGGGCACCCTCCTACACTGCTGGTGGGAAGGTAAACTGGTGCAGCCTCTCTGGAAAACAGTGTGGAGGTTCCTCAAAATACTATCCATAGAACTCCCTTATCACCCAGCAATAGCCCTGCTAGGGATTTACCCAAGGGATACAGGAGTGCTGATGCATAGGAGCACATGTACCCCAATGTTCATAGCAGCAATGTCAACAATAGCCAAAACATGGAAAGAGCCTAAATGTCTATCACCTGATGAATGGTCAAGAAGATGTGGTATATATACACAATAGAGTACTACATGTCAATGAGAAAGAATGAAATATGGTCATTTGTAGGAAAGTGGATGGACCTCGAGGGTGTCATGCTAAGCGAAATAAGTCAGGCAGAGAAGGACAGATACCATATGTTTGCACTCATAGGTCTAATAGGAAAACAGGAGAAACCAAATGGAGGACCAGAGGGAGGGGAAGAGGGAAAGAGAGTTGCGGAGAGAGAGAGATGCAAAACTTGAGAGACTATTGAATGCTGAAAACGAACTGAGGGTTGAAGGGGAAGGGGGGGAAAAGAGGTAGTGGTGATGGAGGAGGGCACTTATGAGGAAGACCACTGGGTGTTGTATGGAAACCAATTTGACAATAAACTATTAAAAAAAAAAGAATTATAAAGCACCGGAATATACAACTGTAATTTTACTCCCTACATGTGAATCATGATTTTAGATTTCCATATGTGTCTTTCTCCAGTGCTTTATCAAGGACACACAGACATTTCCCCATACTACATTAAACTTAAAACACAGCATTTTATTATTATTTATGCAGAGCACTTCATGCATGTAGAATAGAAGGCCACCTTTCAAGTTTGATTTAGAAACCTGACAATGCCAGATTGCTCCTGAACACTTCTTCCATTGTCTTATTGTGAAGCTTGTAATTACACCTATTGGAGCCACTGTTTTGGGTGAGAGCGCTGTTCTTTGAAAATCCCTTAATAATATTTCTGCAAAAAGAAACATATGAACTCCTTGGCTTCTGTTTACACATTAACAAGCATCCCTTCATTACCTGGTATGGTGGGGTAATAGCCTCCCAAAAATGTCTATATCCTCAAGACTAGAACCTGGGAATATTCCGTTACATGACAAAGGGAAAATTAAGGTACCAGATGGAACTAAGGTTGCTAATCATCTGACTTCAAGAGAGGGAGACTATCCTAGTTTACCTGGATGATAAGCCAGGTATAAAACTGAAAAGGTCCTTGGGGGCGTCTGGGTAATTCAGTTGATTAAGTGTCCATCTTCAGCTCAGGTCATGATCTTTCTGGTTCATGAGTTTAAGCCCCTGCATCGGGCTCTGTGCTGAGAGCTCAGAGCCTGGAGCCTGCTTCAGATTCTGTGTCTCCCACTCTCTCTGCCCCTCTCCCACTTTCACTCTGTTTCTCTCTCTCAAAAATAAATACACATTAAAAAAAATTTTTTTTAACTTCCTTAATTAAACATGGGAAAGAAAGCAGAAGAATCAGACTCAGAGCAATTCACTATGAGAAAGATTCAAGCAGTTGCTGCTGGCTAGGAAGATGGGAGAAGGGAATGAGGGGAATGAGGGGAATGAGGGGAATGAACCAAGGACCCAGGTGTGCCCCAGTAGATGGCAAAGGTAAGAATGCAGATTTTCCCTGAGAGCCTCCAGAAAGGAACATAGATCTGTCAACACCATGATTTTAGTCCTTAAAGACTCATCGTGGAATTCTACCTCCAGAATTGCAAGACAATAAATGTTTGTTTTAAGCCACTAAGCTTGTGGTTATTAGTTACAGCAGCTATACAAGTCTCATACACATGGGGAAGGGCAGAAAAGCCTGAGGTGGTAGGTGTAAGTTCAGGTAACAATTGATGGAGGTATGTGAGAGGGTCAGTATCATTGGCAGAAATCTGAAAAAAGGTCTGAACTGTTGCCTGCCATCAAGGCCAAATTCAAAAAGGATTTTAGCATGGCTCTGGGTAGTAGTTTTCCTAACATGAACAAAGAGAAGAAAAGATTCTTCTTAAAGAGTAAGAAGAATGACTTAATGAGCTAAAAATGTAAAATAATAAAGTTATACTTACTATACAGTGTTATTGGAGATAGAACTTAGATACAGTTACATAGACACAGATGCATATACCCACAAGGTTTTCAAACACTTTGATTAATCTAGCTATGCATTTAAAATTTTTAAAAAGTCTAAAGCTTATAGTTTTGAATCCAGGAAGTCTAACAGGGTTTATAGAGCATATAAAATGTGTTATTATGAGATAGCTCTGCTACAAAACAAAACAAAAAACTTGGAAAGATAGATATTGTTATGCTTTCTATTTTTTAGATTATAAAATTAAATTTAGTTACATGGAAGGACTCTTTCAAGGTTTTAACTAGGAAAGCCAGGTTATAGGTCCAGGTTTGCCAAAAGTTCTGGTTTACCCAAGGAAGTCTAATTATTAAAATTACAGATTCCCAAAATGTCTATAGACAGAAACTGATAGGCCTTGAAATTTGAATGAGAAATTATATCTTTATTTTTACTAATATCTAATTAAAATTTAGTATTTTTCTATTAATGAATCAAGAAAACATATCATGTAAGTATTATGAGTGCCTGTAATTTTGTTACCAGTAGAAATCACAGATAACTTCATATGACTTAACAATACTGCAGAAATCTCAAATATTATATACCTTTACGGCTAAATTAAAATGATCAGATCCATTGCTGTACCTCACTATTTAATGTCTCACTAAAGATCCATATTTGCTCTAATAACACACAGTTGTGATTGACATTTATTTCGATAAATTTAGTTGCCCTCATGATTTTCTATGTTAGTTGTCACATATATATTTATACATATGTTGCTGCTATTATTATTATGCTATTATTATCACTATTCTGAGAGTGGTCACTGGCCATTGCAAAAACATACAATGATTAGGAGACCAAACTCACCAAATTGACTGTCCAGCATATTAGTTGACTATTATGAAGGTGTTACATTATAAAATATTACAATATTTTTTGTTACTTGGTTTATCATATTACACAATAAAAATGTTTCCATTTAAAACATTCTCAAATGTTGTCTTAGTTCTATTTGGACAATTTTTGTTTTGCATTGACTGTTCAATTATACGCATACAAATTACCCATTCACTGTTATCATGTACCTATAAAAAACTGATAAATACATATCTGACAAAATAGACACATAGTAATAAGTTATGTCCATGTCAGAGATAAAATAAATAACACATTCTACACCAAATTGACAATATTATTGAAATTTGGGAGATGGAAATTTTCTTAGATAGGTTTTCAATTAAATTTTAATCTCCTCTTACTTTCCCCAAATATAATAAAATAAGCAAATGAATGCCTAGATCTGTTTATCACTGATTATCCTGATAGCAAATGTTTAAACTGTGCCTAGTAATGTAGAACAAAAGATGTTTGATAATAGACCTAAAGCCATTTAACCATTGATTAATATCACTTCAAACAGGGCCCTTCTTAATTCCATTGTTCTCTTTTAAAGCCATTCACTGAATAACCTCAGACCTCATACCAAAATTCTCCACTGACACTCTAGTTTCCTCTGTCACAGGTAGATTGATACTGCAATTCACAGAGAGCATGATCACTCTTCCTCAACACATACGGAACGTGGCCAATTCACTTTTGTTTTCTCTTGGCAAGCTGGGATTACTGTGAAATTGGTCACAGATATTATTTTGATTATTTTTTGTTCCTTTCTTCTGATACTCACCTGTTAAGATGAATGTAGAGAAAATGGAAAGTGTACAATAAAACGACAGAGAAAAAGGTTAAAGCTGGATGATTTATGAACAAAGATTAAAGAAACCGAAGTTAGTCCAGCAAGTTTTCAAGTATGTAGCAAACAGTTATTACGTGAATGCTGATTATCTGACATCAATAGCTATGTATCTATAGTGGTTCCCTGTTTTAGTATAAAAATATACCTGGATTTTAGCATGCTTTATAAACAGAAAGCATGGTAATGTTGAGCCTTCAAGGCACTACAGGGATGGATTAACAGCCTATTCATGCAGAGGAAAGGACTCAGGATGTGATGTTATCAGGGAGGATAACATTGGCTGCACCTCAGATTAACTTGGCATAAGTGATGACGGCATTTTCTCACAGAATCATCATAGAGTGGCTATAAAAATTGTTGAATTCTGTAGCACATTCATCAAGGCCCCAGTTCCCTCCCATCTCTATGTTCTGTTCTCTGCATTCAATTTAGCCACTTTCAAGACCAGCAGATGGCTGCTGGAGTAGGACTGTTAATCCTACTTTACCAAGCAGATACTTGACTCACAGAGAAGCTAAATAAGTTGCTCAAAGTGGCTTTAAATAAATACAGAACCAGGATTTGTACTCAAGTACGTTAGCTCTGGAGTCAAAACTTTAAAACTCGCTGTGTTACATATCAAATAGCATATAAATATTTATTTACTGATTTTATATTTTACATAGGATTTCAAATTAAACAGTGGAGCAAATAAAATCCTTTTGCTTTCAAATTTGGATTTAAGGCTTGTTTTAGACTAATAGTTTTGCTTCCAAAATCCAAAAAAATCTGTACAAAATATAAGAAATGTTTTCTAGAAGGCAGTAGAGACATAACAAGATAGTGAAGAATTACTGATCTAGGATCCAGAAGAGATCCTAGGGGGGAAGTCTGGCAGTTATAAACATTATTCCTGATAGGGTATATACCAATCCCAGAGTGAGTGGCTTTGAGGCTGAGACCCAGGGGCCCATTTGAAAGCCTCAGTGAACAAAAAGGGGTAAGGATGGAACCCAGGGCCTGTGTGGCTCTAGTGACATCAGAAAAGCTGCACCTTAGGAGTTAAGTTAAACAAGACATTGCACAAAAATTCACAGGATTGCATTTTAGCTGCAGGTAACATCAACTCCCAAAATTAGATGAAAGAAACCCTAAAGAGCAATGTCACAAGGCACCCATAGAAGGAAAAGAAAAACTCTGAAAATACACAGCATCATTCTATCTAAACATAAAGTCAAATTATTTCTATAATAGTTTTGAAAGTACAGTGTTTAGCAAAACATGCACAAATAAACAGGCAAAAAAGGAGTAAGTCATCCTGAAACAGAAGGAGCAGAAACCACAGATAATAGAAACTGACACACAGATAGGTAGATAGTCACTGATATTAGGAAGATAGTGGACAGGTTTAACGGCAGGCTAATACAAATGTATCAGTTTTTCATGCAAGCATAACAAATTATCACCATTTTTGTGACTTTAAAATAACACCCAATTATTATTTCAGAGCTCGATAGACCGGAGGTCTGGGTCCAGCATGATTCAAATAGGTCTTCTGCTTAGTTTTTGTGACACCAAAATCAGAGTATGGCTGGGCTGCATTCATTTTTGGAAGCTCTGGGGTGAATTCACTTCCAAACTCATTTTAGGTCCTGGTCAAATTCCATTCCTTATGGTTGTGGAACTGAGGACTCTTTCCTTGCTGGCTGTCAGAGGGGTGTCCCCCTCACGTACTAGAGACCTCTATCTGGTCCATGTGGTTCCCTACCTTTCACAGTCAGCAGTGGCAGGTCAAATCCTTCTTATACTTTCAATTCCTTGACTTCCTTAACAGCACCTCTCTTCTACCCAATCTCTCCTGTCTTGGCCAAAGAAAGTTTTCTGCTTTAAGGGCTCGTGATTAGATTGAACCCACCAGATTATCCAAGATAATGTCCTTATGTTGAGGTCCATTACTTTATTTCCATCTGCAAAGTCCCTTTTGCATGTAATATAATATTTTCACAGGTTCCAGGGATATTTGGGGGCTGTTTGTTCTGCCACAATAACTGAACAGGGAATTGTTTTTAGAAGAAAATATCTACATGAAATTACAGAAAGACAAATGGATAGAAATGTGAATTAAGATCACATGGCGTAAGGCAGAGAGGACCACAAACATTTAAATAGATTCCTATACGAAGAGGAAAGAGAAGCAGTATTGAAGACATGTGTCTGGGGATTTTCCAAACTGAGGGAAGATATCAAAGTACTACTCTTAATCCCAAGCAAAAAAAAGAGAAGAAAGACCACTTGGAGGCACAGCACAGTATAAGAGAAGAGAAAATTCTAAAAGGAGATGGCGGAATAAGAGATTTACATTCAGAGGAGCGACAATAATAATGAGTACACACAAAGAAATGGAAGCTAGTAAAACTGCCAATCTAGATTTTAAAACACAACAAAGAACTTCAAAACTGATGGTTTATGCAATCTTCAACAAACATAGATGAGGAAAGCCTAATATTGTGCATGCTTTCTGATATGAGGTTGATTTCCTATTAGGCCAAATCCATTTTTATTAAAGAAGAAGAAAGACTGAAGGAAATTAATAAAGGTAAGAAAATAAATAAGACAGAAAATAAATACAAAAAAAATATTAACAGAGCCTAATGTTGATTCTTGAAAGGAAATTCAATAAATTCCTAATGAAACTGAACAACAGGAATTTAAAAAAACATACAAACAATAAATCCTAGCAATAAGAGTAGGGGGAGTGATAGTGTATACAGATATTTTAAATATAAAATAAGGACATTAAAAAACATTTTAAGCCAGTAAATTTGAAAATTAATGGCAGTCCTCAAGGACACACAAAAGTAAAAATTATACATCTTACAATTATACATAAGACTACAGAAAATATTAAATTTCACAATAATAAGCCTTTCCTCAAAGATAATTTCAGGCTCATGTGGCTTCACCAGCAAATCCTATCACACATCTCAGAAAGACATATTGCCAATTTGGTATTTATTAAAGAGACTATAAAATCTTTAAATACTTTTTAATCCATTTTATAAAACAAGGAAAACTTTGATATAAAATATTTTTAAGATATAAAAAGAAATGGACTCTTAGACAAATCTCTTTATAGACATAGGTTTTTGAATCTGAAAGAAAATATCAGTCAATGTAGAAAACATAAAATGTTTATTTAGGAAAAGCAGTAGTATTTCTAAAATGGTAACAGAGAGAAATAAAAAAATATATCTTCATACTTGAGGGAAATTAATGTTGAGAGATATACTACATACAGTAGTCATTGAAATATTTAATATTTAATGTTGTCAGTTCTCCTGAATTCTCTGCAAGAATTCCAATTCAGTCATAACATTGAGTGTGGTTGTTTGGTTTGTTTTGAGTGGCAATTGGTTTTGATACAATTATAGAAATAGAAAAGATTAAGAGTAGGCAAAATATTTTGGAGGAAATATAAAAGGGAGACTTGGCAATACATGATATTGAAATTTGTTATAAAATTTGAGCAAAAGGAGGCAGTATGTACTGGCTCAGGAATTGATAAGGCAAGTTGGATAAAACAGAGCCCAAATTTAGGCAAATGGATATATAAACATAAGGTAGCATTACACAATAGTGAGGGAAGACACATCTTTAAATGTACTGATGAGATTCTCCTATCCCTCTGCCCCCAAAGAAAAAAGAAAGAAATAAAATAAATAAACTTGATCTCTATCTCAACAGTCACAAAACTGGGGTGAATAGAGATTGAATATGAAATCAACACACAGATTTTACAATAGAATATAGGAAAATACATTACAGGGTCAAAAAATGTTTTTTAAGCCAGACATGCAGTGATCAACCATAAAGGAAAATACGACTAATTATATTGTACTAAAAATAAGAATTTCTATTTATCAAAATATACCATTAAAGAAGTGAAAAGGCAAAGGGGTGGCTTAGTTGGTTAAGTGTCCAACTTGTGCTCAGGTCACAATCTCATGGTTCCTAAGTTTAAGACCTGCACAGGGCTCTGTGCTGACACTGTGGACCCTGGTTGGGATTCTCTCTCTCTCTCTCTCTCTCCCTCTCTTTCTGTCCCTCTGCAACTCACTCTCTCCCAAAATAAATAAGCTTAAAAAAAAAGAAGTGAAAGGCAAACCAAAAGTAAAAATTAATATTTCTGACACATGTAATCAACAAATACCATTTAAGGAAATAAATTAAGAAGGATTTCTTCAAACCAACCTATCCAAAAGAATAATAGATAAGAAATCTATACAGGCGCTCCATGAAGGAGGATATCCAAAGGGAAAAAATGGAAATATATTGACCTACTTAGTCAAAGAGAGATGTTCAATCTCAGTAATAATAAAGGAAATAAAAAATAAATCCACAGAGCAATACCACTCCATACTAAACACAATTGCTAAAACAGGGGAGGTGTAATACAACAGAGACCTGCCTACAATTTTACTGGGCATAAAACTCAGACTGACCATTTTGGTAAACAGTTTGGCTATGCATATTTCCCATATTTCGTGATACTCTTATCTTATGACCCAGAAAAATCCACTTCTACTTATGTACCTAATAGAGGTACTTACTTGCACATGTGCCCAGAACATGGTGATTCTCTAAAGTGTAATATCATACTAAAACCAACCGTAAGATGTTCATATTGTAGAATTCTATTCATTTCAGACACTTTTAAGAAAAAATAAGATTGTAAAAATTAGCATGAAAGTACTAAGAATGAAAATGAGAATGGATGTTTTCTTTTAGGGGAAATAAGTGGAGTGAATAAGATCATGAGAGAAATACAGAGATGCTTCTAGCATATAGGTAACTTTGTATTTTTTTTACATTGTTGGTGATTACACTAATGTTATAGTTGAAATAAGCTGTTGATTGTACATGTTTTATTGGGCATACATTTTTATACATGACATTTATCATGATATCAAGGAACACAAAAGAGTTATACACAAACATACATACACACACACACACATATATATACATGTATAAAGTACTCCTTTTTTAATCTGATTCATTTCAAAGTTATTAAATAACTTTGACTGAACCTTTGCATATGTTCTAGATTAAAGGAATTTTTTTTCTATTATAGAATGTTAAAAGCTTTGCTCTCTTAGAAAATATTCAGAAAGTTACATGCTTCCTAGTGTTGGTTCTCCATCAGTGAAGCAATTAGATATATACACATAAATATATATGTGTGTATAGACACACACACGTATATAATTATATATGCATATACATATATGTGTATAACTATATATGTATATATGCATAATTATATATGTATATGCATGTGTGTGTGTGTGTGTATACACACACACGCATATACATGTATAAGGTAGTCCCTTTTGATCTGATTCATTTCAAAGTTATTTAAATAACATTTAACCTTTACATATGTTCCCGAGTAAAGGAATTTTTTTCTATTATAGAATGTCAAAAGCTTTGCTCTCTTCATAAACATTTCCTGTTTACCTTTTTTTTTTTCCTTTTTCTTAAGTGCCTACACTGCCAAATACCAGTATTTTTACTCCATTGATGGGAACAGGTCCTTTTAGCTGTGACTTACTGATTTTATGCCATCACTGTGAGTTTAATAGATCTTGTCAGTAGAGTTTCCCGTCCCTCATCTTGAAAACTTTTGGCTCTGTGAATGAGTAGGTTTCAACATTAATTTTCTCTGCTATCCTGAAAAGATTTATCCCTCTACGTGTTCTTTTTACTTATAACATTTGTTTCTACCCAGCCAGAATGACAGCAACTCTGCGTGAGAAAATTGCTTATTTGGCATTCAAGTTATATTAATATAAAGTAAATGCATAGTAGAAGACTTAGACCCAGGAGACTTGGGAAGGATCACAGTGTTAACATGAAAAGATGCCTGAAAACTTCACATGGCCTGCTAAGTGAAGTCTAGCAGAAGAAGCCTGCCTCCAACCAGAAAATGTAATGAGCTTTGAGTTGGCAAACTCCACCATGAACGAGGTTCACTTCTATACAGAAACAGTGGTTTGGAGGTTGTTAACACCTAGAGTTAGTGGTATTTGGGGATAATAAAAAGTCAGAGAACACATACTTGACTAGAACTTGACATTAGTGAAATTGCACCCCTCATTACATTAGAATAATAAAAGAGCAATAAAGTAATATTATTAATTTGAATACATGTCCCATAGTATTGCTGTTAGGGTTGCCACAACAGAATACTACAGACTGGTAACTTATATAGCAGAAATGTGTATTCTTACAGTTCTGGAGGTTGAAAGTCCAAGATCCAGGTACCAACAGCGTTGGTTTCTGGTGAGATCTCTCTCTTTGGCTTACAGATGGCCATTTTCTATGTCCTCACATAGTCTCTTTCTTATCTGTGCATGCATGAAGGGAAAGGGACCTATAGCACCTCTTCCTCTTAAAAGAACACCAATCCTACTGATGAGTGTCCCATTCTTATGACTTCATTTAACCTTAAATGCCTTCATAAAGGCCCTCTCTTTAAGTATAGTCACATTGGGTAATAGGACTTCAATTTATAAATTTTGGAGAGACAATTCAGTCCATAACCCTAGAAACAAGAATAACAATAATTCCTAACCCCTAGGCATTTGATATCCATTTTAATTGTGGTTAATGTATTAGTATATTTCATTTTTTATTAATATAAACAGTGTTTAGGAGTCTTAAATGTGCATTTACTTAAAAAAGCTCAATGAAAATTACTCAAGCAGTACAAATACAAAAAGACCATTTGACATCACTGGCAAATAACAGAATGTTGTCACAGGGTTTTGAACCACAAGCTATGCTCAGAGAAAAATTATAAACAATACATGAGTTTTTCTTTCCTGGAATGAATGACAGTTTTATGATGTGACTCAGCTGCAGTCAATAAGCTGTGGCTTACCACAGTATCACTGATTTTCTTGTTTCTTTTTTCCTTGCTTTATAATCTGTGTGTATGACAACTATTGATCATATTCTTAATGCAGCCAAACTTGGCATTTTACCAAAGGCCAAGAGGTTGAAAAAATATTGGTCTTTAATGTAGAATTTTGAGGCTAATGTTAAACATAAACAAATCAGAACACTGTTCAAATGCTGAAATTTAAGCAACTCAACAGATGAATATAGAGGAAGAGAAGGAAAAAGAAGAGAGAGGGAGGCAAACCATAACAGACTTAAATACAGAGAACAATCTGAGATTTCTAGAGGGGAGATGAGTGGGGGGATGGGCTAAATGGGTGATGGGCATTAAGCAGGGCACTTGCTGGGATGAGCATTGGGTGTTATATGTAAGTGATGAACCACTGGGTTCTACTCCTAAAAGCAGTGCTACATTGTATGTTAACTCACTTGAATTAGTTAACTTCCCTCCAGCAACCTTGTAACTTTTTGCAAGAGGGTGTTCCCTAGTGCTTAGTTGGGACAACAAAGCCAGAGCCTTTTGGAATTGGTGTATTAGTAAACAATGGGCTCGGATAACAGTCACATCTTCAGCGGAGTAATACTGGATTGAAGACAAAGTTATAGAGACTTTCAGCCCAAAGTGTTAATTAATTTGCAGGGACCACAAAGGTATATCATTCACACCACAGCTTGCTGGACAGCTTCCAACAAAGCCTCAAGATCTGGGTCCACTCAAAGGATGCTAATTTCCAGGTTAGCCAATAGAGAAAACTAAGAAGAATGCTGACTGAGGCATGTTCTTCCTCCAGTTCTCAAATAGTTCCAGCAGGCATGTCTCCTTTTCTGGTGGTGGGGGTCACAGAGTCTTTTCCTGGACTGCTGAAAGGACCTAACATTTGGAATCCACAGACACAGTCCCAAGACATTTTATTTGGTAAGCAAACTTCTGAATTTTGTCAGGGTTTATAAGCCATTCCTGCTAGTAGATGTGTGCTAATATCACACAGGACCTTCTGGCTGCAGTTCTGGGTTGTCAATCAGGACATCGTCAATAGAGTAAAAACACTGTATATCAGAGGTGTCTTATATCTGACCAGTGCTCTGGTGGCAAATGACAGAGAAGTGTAGATACCTCTTGGAGAGGACTGAAAACATTGGAATTCCATGCCACCGAAATATATATTAGTCTTGGTTCTTGGATACCAGTGGTATAGAAAACAAGGCAGGAGCAATGTCTGAGAGAACACACAAGCATCCGTAGTCTGCATAGTGCATTCAGTCACACTCAGTATCTGGAACAGCTGGAACAGAGGATTTAGTTGGTGATCATCTCTGCAAACCTACAGCTCTTGTTGCCCTTTTAAAATGACATATATGGCTACTGCATGGAGATGTTGTATCTTTTCTTAACTGTTCTGCCTTTAAGGTTTTAATTAGAGCTGTGATTCCCCATCTTCCCAAATTGTCTCTGTTAGCCTCTCTGGGAGAGTATAGCAAGAAACATTAGTACTGATCTACATTTCCCAGTAGTACTTCTCAACCTGTGAATCTAACCAATTTATCAAATCCTATCTGCCCCTTTTGGGATGAAGTACAAGCTTGTAATACATTAATTTCTATTAAATATATACATTTAGACATAGAAGTAACAACAGCAGAACATTGAACTGGCCAAAGAACTACACCCATTAGATTATCTTAACTACTTTCTTCATTGTGAACCTTGAGCAAGCCCCATCAGTTGAATTCAGATGACCTCCCTCCATGTGATTGAATACAACTTGAGTCCCTGTATCAATGGAGTCATTCAAGTTTGAATTTCTTCTCTCCCACAAGTTCCTGTATATTTGGACAAGTACATATGTCCTTTAATTACCCTTGGACACAGATAGACCTCAGCCCCATACCTAATGGCCTTTCTCTGGAAAGCAGCTGAATTCAAGGTAAGTGTTAAAAGGGATAAGGAGGCACTGAAGCAGAAAGGGGCCTCCACATCAGTAAGCAAGGTGCAATTACTTTCAGTTTTGAGGGGCCCGATGGCTGGTCACAGCTCAAGAAAAATAACTTCTGTTTTTGGTCTATACATTGTCCTATATTCTCATTGCTGATACATTTGTTTTTGAATTTGTTTCTTTTTAAAATTTTTTTTTGTTTATTTTGAGAAAGAGAAAGTACAAACAAGGTTGAGACAGAGATGAGAGAGAGATGAGAAAGAGAGAAATTCCAAGCAGGCTCCACACTGTCACTGCAAAGCCCAATGTGGAGCTCAAACTCATGAACTGCGAGATCATAACCTGAGCCGAAACCAAAAGTTGTATGATTAACCAACTGAGCCACTCAGGAACCCTGCTGTTTCTTGAATTAATTGATCTTCATTCTGTGAAAATTTATCGAATGTATGATTTTATGATTTATTTCTAGTAACCAGAAAATTCTTCAAAAATCTATAAATATTTACTGAGCTAATTTCTCTCCTATGCTTCCATTGTTTTCTGTACTCTACCTTACACTGTGTCCCAGAAGGCTAATCTACAAGGGCTGTATCAGTGCACTCTTTGTCTTCCAGCTTCTAATTAAGTATCAAATGAAAAAGCGTTAAAGTCAAAGGAAAGCATTGATAGAAGATTCAGAGAGGAGGAAAGAAAAAGGAGACCAAAGTCAGCATATTAATATATGACTCCCTTCAAGCAAGATTCCTTCAGTGGGCTATGTCCTCCATTGAAGGTCAAATCTGCTATTACTTGGGTGTGTCAACCTACTCTTTCTTTCTCTTGTGGGTGCTAGCTGTGGATTACTGCCCTAGGTCATGTGGTTTTCCTAAACCTGGGCCAATTCTTTGCCAACAATTCATTATAAAACCTCTCTTCCAATTACCCAAGTTGAGAGTATTTTCAGTCTTCCTATGAGTAAAATAAAATAAAATATGCTTTACTCATAGGAAGACTGAAAGTACTCTCAACTTGGGTAATTGGAAGAGAGGTTTTAATACCCATTGTAAAACTTTAAAAAAAATATGATTAACACTAAAGAAACTTAGAATTAGAGAGGTTAAATAACATTTCCAAGGTAGCAGAAACTGAACTCAGTGTTAATTCTAATTCTGATTCTATACCCTGTATTGTTCCTATTTAATAAGTGTGATGAAATAATAGATTTTCCTGCTTACCAGCAACATGAAGTATATCATGTTGTCATTACATTTAGATTTTACCTTATTTTTGCTCTAAAAGACATGAATTATAAAATATCACTATTATAAATAAAATGCAAAATATAACATGTAGGATATAATTACTAAACTTTACAAACATTAGACTGTACGTAAGCTCTTTGTTTTTTATTCTCAGAAAATCCATAAATTACTTTTTTAGGTAGGACTTATTTATTTGAGATAAGGAACATTAAATTTGTTTTTCTGTATTTACTTTTTTAATATCCAGATGATTCCATGTGTTTTAAAATTTTAAGAGACAGGTAATATCATGACAGCACTATGAGGAATAAAATGCAGAATGCAAATGTTAAAAGATTTTGCTTTAAACTAAATCAGTATATACAGTAGATCATATTGTTTCTCTAAGCCTGTTTAAATATCATGTTTATATACAAGCATTTCTATTTTAAGTGTGTATGCTTTCCCCAAGGAATAATGTTTATATTGCTATCTAGTTTCTGGTTATTACAGTTGTTTTGAATTCTGACACAAAACACTGACCTCTGAAGCTCTTTTTTTTTTTTAATAAAGATGACTCAAAACTTGTTTCTTCCTATTATATTAAATTATGATTTCTTCTTTCAAATTTCATATTAGTGTGTATGCCTAGTAGTAAAGAGTCTATTCTATGCTCAAAGGGATTTATAACTTAAAACAACAAGAAAACAAAACTGTGTCAAAGGGACAGTATGTGAAGCCTATGAGGGGAGAATTTACTTTAATTTTTTAATGCCTCTTTACAGTCAACTCAGCACTGAAGGATCTCACAGAATATGATCCTTCTATTTGTTTGTCCACTAATTTAATTTGTCTCCCTGAACTCGAATGAGTAGTGGTAAGGAGCCAAAAGAAAAAGTGATTTTTTTTGACATCTCAAGTCACACATAAAAATAAATTAAATGCTTCAAAATGAAATCTGATTACATCATCTTTATCTTTAAAATGTACTAATGGGGGCACCTGGGTGACTCAGTCTATTAAACGACTGACTTTTACTGAGATCATGATCTTGTGGTTTGTGAATTCAATCCCCACGTCAGGCTCTGTGCTGACAGTTCAGAGCCTGGAGCCTGTTTCAGATTCTGTATCGCCCTCTCTCTCTGCTCCTCCCCCACTCATGCTCTTTCTCTTTCTCCCTAAAATAATAAATAAACATTAAAAAAACTTTTTAAATGTACCAATGCGTTTCATATGCTCTTAGGATAAAGATTAAGTAAAATCAATCGTTCCCAAAGCTGATAAGCTCTTTGATTCTGCATGTTCCCCTCATTGATGTTCTTTCAGCACCACTAAGGTGCAGTGATCCTCCCTCATTCAGAGTCTTTGCGTATTCTGTTACTCCATCTGGAATACTATCTACCTATCCTTCAATTAAATTTTATATCCTTCTAATTTTATCTCAAGCTTTCTTTCTTAATGGTAGTTTAGATCATAGCCCTTGTCCTAAGCTCCCATAAGACCATTTTTCATATTTTTAGGACATGTATCTCAGTTTGTATATGTAGATTCACTAGCGTAGTTTTTGGTTTAATGTCAGTTTCTCTGTTTAGTAGGTAAGCTCCTTGAATAGAGGTACCATATCTATTTTTCCCTAGCCCTTAATCTCCAGATACAATACACTGGTTCTTAGAAGGCCCTAATTATGTTCTCTTGATATTGCACAGTATCAGCTGAAGTGGGGGACATTCCTGATATCTGGTTCTTTCCCTCAAATTGAGGTCCCCAAACTCCCTGATTGCACTAAACCCTCATATTGTTAATCAACTACTAAAAAAGAAAGAAGTCAGTGGGAGAAGCTGTTCAGAAAATAAGACTTTCACATTTATCATTATCTCTTCATTCTGGGGGGCCATGAGACATGCTACGCAAATATATTTATAATTATGATACCAACATGCTCTGGGGTAACTGAACACTGATGGGTAAGGAAAGAAGTGTCCTATTAATTGTAGGTCAAATGCATTGAGTTTATGCATGACTTCTGAGTCTTATGGAAGAATATTTCAACAATAATCTAATTTTAATTATCATCTGTATGCCAAGCACTATGACACTTCCTGGTATGAAAGCAAATAAAAAAGACATATTATGTTATATAACATTGTGTTACAGCAGGAAAAGTAAATACAGATGCAGAAGTCACTTACTTCCTGAGAAATTACCCAGGAAAGGCCTCGTGTGTAGAGTGACACTTATAGGTGGTTAAGAGATTGACAGGGTCAGGGGGAGACAGGAATGTTGGTGAAGGGTGTTCCAGGCAGAATTAGCATATGCCTCATCTAAATATGAGCCTGAGATAAAATGGCCTGGAAAAGTCAAATAGCTCAGGAATAAAAAGAGTGAGGTCAAGAATAGCCTAACTTGAGACTAGAAATACTGGTAATGAAAGTCTCTTAGGAGAGATTCTTACAAGTTACGGCATGAGTTTGTACCTATTCTGATACCTATGAAAAGGCATTGATTCTTTTTAAGCAAGAGAATGAAGTTATTAATCCTTATTAAATATTTTACTCTGGCTGCTTTGTGAAGAATGTATTTTAAAAAACAAGATTGAAGGTAAGGAGAGCCCACACAATTATGTTGCTTTATTCTTTGTGGGTGATGCTTAAAATCCACGGAAAATGATGGATGGTGATGTGTGTTTATGGGAGATATTTCAGGGGTAGAAAGGACAAAATACTTTGATTGATTTGTCACCATTGAACTTCTTTTAGAGCCAAAGACTAAGAAAATTTAGGCTGTATATAGCAGTGATCCAAATGTGGCTGGTCAATACTAAGGAGCATGTGTTTTCATGCTACTTGATGTACTTTTATATGATACTGTTGGGGATAGGTTGCTGAAGAAGAAAAAAAGGTCCTTTGAGGAGCAAGTATAATCCTCTTTCCTCAAAAAAAAAAAAAAAAAGGGAGTTGAGAGAAAGTTATGAGTCATTATTATCAGAGTACATAGAACATCCAGACATAGTAAGTGGTTGATATGTACTTATTCCTATCATTACAGATAGATGATTACTATCTCACAGACTGGTGAAAAAGTTCAACTTTATTAGCTAAATTGACTCCGTATTCTTACACTTCTTAATAGTCATTCTACCTTTTATTGGCAACATCTGTGGTCTGTGCTGTCATTTATCCTCTGAAATATTTATTGTATTCAGCCAAAGCTGCTGATTTTTGCCTATGTCTGGGTTTCATCTGTGGATTCCCTGTGCCCTATTTTCATAGGCACTTATTAAAGAGGAGAAGAAAAAAAAGCACTATTTAACTTTATATCCCTAAACCTATCTGATGGTCAATTTATTTGTCTGACATGAGACAATTAGTAAAACTTTTTTTAAAAATATATGTATGTGAAATTCTTGACTGAAGCCAGTGACAAAGGCTACTGTTATTCAAGAAAATCCCTGGAAAGGATAGAATATATAAAGTTAAAAAATAAATGAAACAATCTTAAACTGATGAAGAAATATTTGGACCATATTAATACTCAGTGTTGTTACTGCTTTCATATTTAACTCAGAGAAATTTTCTAAGAAGAACATATTATTTTTGGCATTCAACAGTAGAAAAATCTAATGCATAGAGATATTAAGTAAATTGTTCAATGTCAAAAACTTAGTATGTGATAAACTCAGTCTGGTTAATTCTAAGTGTGGATTAGCAACCTAATTTTATGTGTGTGTGTGTGTGTGTATTAACATAATATATATATATATAATATATATAAATGTATATATATGGAGAAAAAGAGAGTAATATATTAAACATCTTCCTAAATATCCCAGCTGCTGAGTTCAAGTCAATTAGTAGGTAACTGTCATAGAAAACACTTCTAACTGAAGACACCTGAAGTATCAGAACATGAATTTTGGGGGCACCTGGATGACTCAGTTAAGTGTCTGACTCTTGATTTCCACTCAGGTCATAATATTCTGGTTTGTGAGATCGAACTCCCAGGCTGACGGTGTGGAACCTGTTTGGGATTCTCTCTCTCTCTCTCTCTCTCTCTCTCTCTCTCTGTCTGTCTCTCTCGCTCGCTCGCTCACTCTCTCTTGCTCGCTCTCTCTCGCTCTCCCTCCTTCCCTGCCCCTCCCCCACTCACTCTTTCTCTTTCCCTTTCTCAAATAAATAAACTTAAAAATAGGGCAGAGAATTAGGGAACACTGTTACCTCCACAAGCCCTCAACCATCAAACTGAGAAGAATTAAAAGCCACAACTTTCTGATCTTCAAGAATGGAGGTGAGTGCACTGACCCCTTATCGATAACAGCCCCATGGATGCCTGAGTGAGTGAGAACTGGGACTGGACACTCTGAGGGAGGGAACGCAGAATCAAAGCGGAGCCAGGAAAGAGAGTGCCCAGAAACTTGGCACGGGCCACAGAGAGCCATGTGTCCAGAGGCAGCATAGCACTGTGCAGGCCACCCATACGTGGGACAGCCTTGCAGGGTGGCACAGACCTTGGAGGGCTGTGCCGAAACTGGCCATGGAGAGCTGCACCCGAACCGGCAGTGCGGGATTCTGCGTGGGACAGCAGTGCAGGGCGGTGCAGAGCCCAGGGGAAGAGAAGGAGAGGCTGAAAGGAGACCTCAGCCCACAGCGGAGAGACAAACTTTTCATGTGTAGCAACTGGGCGGAGGGAGAGAAATCTGTCCCCCTCAGTGGGCTTGTTCTCCCGTGGGCCCGGCAGCCTGCCCAATTCAAGTGGAGCCAGGGAAGGGCTGGCTCCCCAGTTCGCCTGCGCAATCCCAGCCAGAAAGCTGCCCCAGCTGTAGGAGATCGTTTTAACAGTAATGGAAGCATTAAAGTGTGTGGACAAGGATTTAGAAACCGGGCGGAACTTAGCAAACTGAAACAATTTAACCCCCCCATGGCATGGGGAGGTTGGACTCATGAGAGTGGCTGGCAACGCATGGTCTGAGAAAAGCTTGCACTCTGCCATTCTCCCTGCATCCACTAAGGCGGGGCCTCAGAGACCGGCCCTACCTACATCTAACCACTCCCATCCACCCTGGAGAGCTGGATTCTTCTTTTCTTACTATTTTTACTTTTTTCAATTTTTTCTTTTCCTATCATTTTTATTTTTTAATTTTTGTAATTTTTCTCTTGCTTTCTCTTTTCTCTTTTACTATTTCCTCCTTTTCTCCCTTTCCCCCTGGAGTCTGGGAAAGACCAACATTTATGCACTGCTGTGATTAGATCAACTCCTACCATCCAGATATTTTTCCCTTATCTCATTCTTATCTCTACCCACAGGTTTTATGCTCTCAGACTGTCCCTTATCTTTGGCTGTCTCTGTCCCCCCTGCTTTTTTTTTTCTCCTTTCCTGTCCTTTCTTTTCTCTCTTTTTTTTTCTTTTCCCATTTGGTTTGGTTGTTTACTTGATCGGTCAGTGTGTTTGCGTGCTTGTGTTCCCTGTGTGTCTGTTTTTCTTTTCAGGGCTACCTCAAGAAACAAGCCAAAGCACACATAGTGGAAAGTCTCAACTATCACTGAGAAAAGAAATATATTAATTAAAGGCACAACAAGAGAAACTGAGAGACACCATTAAAAGAACATCTCCTGAAATGACAGGCCGTGGACAAAGAACCTCCTTTAATAGAGCAATATTAACAGGTGCACAGTGTGGAATGAGCTTTTAAAACTGATGAGAGACAGAAAGCTAGCCAAAGTGATGAAACAAAAGAACTCTCCTCCAAAAATTCCAGGAAGAAATCACAGCCCCAGAACTACTCAAAACAGACTTAACAATATAACTGAACAAGAATTTAAAAGAATTGTCATAAAATTAATCACTGGGCTTGAAAAAACCACCAGAGAAGCTATTGATACACAGACTAAAGACCTTCAAAAGGCTATAAATGAGGTGAATAATAAAATGGAGGTTGCCAATGCACGAATTGAAGAAGTAGAGAGGAGAATAAGTGAATTAGAAGACACAGTTACAGCAAGACAGGAAGCTGAGAAAGAGACAAAAATTGGTACAGGAGCATAAAAGGACAATTAGAGACCTGAGTGATACAATCAAATGGAACAATATCCATATCATAGGAGTTCCTGAAGAGGAAGAAAGGGAGAGAAGTCCTGAAGGGATATTGGATCAAATTATACACGAACATTTCCCCAATCTGGGGAAAGAGAAAGACATTGAAATTCAAGAAGCATATCGAACTCCCCTAAGACATAACTTGAACCAACCTTCAGCACGATATGTCATAGTGAAACTAGGAAAATATAAGGATAAAGAGAGAATTCTTAAAGCAGCTAGGAATAAAAGGGCCCTAACAAATTATCAGAGTGGGTATAGACCTATTCACTGAAACTTGGAATGGCAGGAAATCTTCAATGTGATGAAGAGGAAAAATATGCAACCAAGAATTCTTTATCCAGCAAGCCTATCATTCAAAGTAGAAGGAGAGAAAAGGTTTTCCCAAATAAACAAAAGTTTAGAGAATTCATCACCACCAAACCAGCCCTACAAGAAATCCCAAGAGGGACTCTATGAGAGAAAGGTAGCAAGGAATACAAGACACCAGAGACTTCAATACAAACATGAACCCTACAGAGAACACAATGAATCTAAACCCACACTTTTCAATAATAACACTGAATATAAATGGACTGAATGGTCCAGTCAAACAACACAGGGTAGCAGAATGGATAAAAAAACAAAATCTATTTGCTTCCTACAAGAGACTCACCTTAGACATGAAGACACCTTCAGATTGAAAGTAAGGGGATGGAGAAATATCTACCATGCGACTGGACGCCAAAAGAAAGTTGAAGTAGCCATATGTACATTAGACAAACAGGGCTTTAAAGTAAAGGCAGTAACAAAAGATGAAGAAGAACATTATATAATAATTATAGGGTCTCTCCGTTAGGAAGAGTTAATAATTATAAACATGTATGCACTGAATTTGGGAGCACCCAAATACATAAAACAACTAATCACAAACAGCAATCTTATTGATAAGAATGTGCTAATTGCAGGGGAATTTAATACTCCACTTACAACAATGGATAGGTCAACCAGACACTAAAACCACTAAAGAAACAATAGACCTGAATGGCACACTAGAACAGATGAAATTAATAGATACAACTAGAACTCTGCATCCTAAAGCAAGGAAATTCACTTTCTTCTCGAGTGCACATGGCACATTCACCAAGATAGATTACATACTGGGTCATAAAACAGCCCTCCATAAATACAAGAGAGCTGAGATCATACTATGCACACTTTTAGATCACAATGTTATGAAACTTGAAATCAACCACAGGAAAAAGTCTGAAAACCTCGAAAAATGTGAAGAATGATTGGGTGAACTAGGCAATTAGAGAGGGAATTAAAAAACACATGAAAACAAATGAAAATGAAAATACAACAATCCAATCTCTCTGGGACGCAGCAAAGGCACTCCTAACAGGAAAGTGTATTACAATCCATGCCTATTTCAAGAAACTAGAAAAAGTGGAAACACAAAATCTAACCAGAGTACTTAAGGAGCACCCCAAACCCAGCAAAACAAGACAAATTATAAAGATCAGGGCAGAAATAAACAATATAGAATCCACAAAAACAATTGAACAGCTCAATGAAACAAAGAGTTGGTTTTTTGAAAAAATAAAATTGATAATCCTCTAGCTAGACTCCTCAGAAAGAAAAGAGACAACACCCAAATAGACAAAAACATGAAGTAAAATGGATCTATTCCAACGGATCCCTCAGAAATACAAGCAATCATCAAAGATTACTATGAAAAATTATATGCCAACAAATTGGACAATCTAGAAGAAATGGATAAATTCCTAAATGCACATGCACTACCAAAATTCAAACAGGAAGAGATAGAAAATCTGAACAGACCCACAACCAGTGAGGAAATCGAATCATTTATCAAAAATCTCCCAACGAATGAAAGCCCAGGGTCAGATGGATTCCCAGGGGAATTGTACCAGACATTTAGAGCAGAGTTAACACCAATCCTTCTCAAGTTATTCCAAAAAATAGAAATGGAAGGAAGACTTCCAGACTCACTCTACAAAGCAGATATCACTTTGATTCCTAAGCCAGAATGAGACCCAACGAAAAAAGAGAACTACAGGCCAATATCCTTAATGAATACGGATGCAAAAATAATCAGCAAGATACTAGCAAATCAAATTCACCACCATATAAAAAGAATTATCCATTATGATAAAGTGGGATTCATTCCTGAGTTACAGGGCTGGTTCAATATTCACAAATCAATGAATGTGATATCACATTAACAACAACAAAAAAAACCCCATATGATCCTGTCGATAGATGCAGAAAAAGCATTTGACAAAATACAACATCCCTTCTTAATAAAAACCTTCCAGAAAGTCAGGATAGAAGAACCTTGCTTAAATATTATAAAAGCAATTTATGAAAAGCCCACAGCTAATGTTATCTTCAATGGGAAAAACCTGAAAGCTTTCCCCCTGAAATCAGGGACACGACAGAGATGTGCACTCTCACCACTGTTGTTTAACATAGTGCTGGAAGTCCTAGCATCAGCAATCAGACAACAAAAGGAAATAAAAGGCATCAGAATCAGCAAAGAAGTCAAACTTTCACTGTTTGCAGGGTACATGGAACACCTGATAGACTCTATGAGAAGCCTTCTGGAAGTGATCCATGAATTCAGTAAAGTCTCAGGCTACAAAATTAATGTACAGATATTGGTTGCATTCTTATACAGATGAAACAGCAGAATAAGAAATCAAGAAACGGATCCCATTCACAATTGCACAAAAAACCATAAAATACCTAGGAGTAAACCTAACCAAAGATGTAAAAGACCTGTATAATGAAAACTATAGAAAGCTTATGAAGGAAATTGGAGAAGACACAAAGGAATGAAAAACATTCTGTGCTCATGGATCAGAAGAATAAACATTGTTAAAATGTCATTATTTCCCAAAGCAATTTACACATTCAATGTAATGCCCATCAAAGTTGCACCAGCATTCTTCTCAAAGCTAGAACAAACTATCTTAAAATTCATACGGAACCACAGAAAACCCCAAATAGCCAAAGTAATATTGAAGAAGAAAACCCAAATGGGAGGCATCACAATCTCAGACTTTAGCCTCTACTACAAAGCTGTCATCATGAAGACAGTATGGTACTGGCACAAAAACAGACACATGGACCACTCGAATAGAATAGAGAGCCCAGAACTGGACCCAAAAGTGTATGGCCAATTAATCTTTGACAAAACAGGAAAGAGTATACAACGGAAAAAAAGACAGCGTCTTCAACAGGTGATGTTGTGAGAGTTGGACAGCAACATGTGGAAGAATGAAACTAGACCATTTTCTTACACCATTCACAAAAATAAACTCAAAATGGATAAAGGACCTGAATGTGATACAGGCAACCATCAAAATCCTAGAGGAAAAAGCAGGAAAGAGCCTCCTTAACCTCAATCACAGCAATTTCCTCCTCGACACATCTCCAAAGGCAAGGGAATCAAGAACAAAAATGAACTGTTGGGACCTCATCAAGATTAAAAGCTTCTGCACTGCAAAGGAAACAATAAAAAAAACTAATAGGCAACCAACAGAATGGGAAAAGATAGTGGCAAATGTCATATCAGATAAAGGGCTAGTATCGAAAATCTACAAGGAACTCACAAAACTCCATACCCCAAAAATGAATAATCCAGTGAAGAAATAGGCAGAAGACATGAATATACATGTCTCCAAAGAGGACATCAAAATGGCCAATAGGCACATGAAATGATGCTCAGTGTCAATCAGCATCAGGGAAATACAAGTCAAAACCCCATTGAGATATCACCTCACACCGGTCTGAGTGGCTAAAATGAACAAATCAAGAGACTATAGTTGCTGGTGAGGAAGTGGAGAAACGGGCACCCTCCTACACTGTTGGTGGGATTGTAAACTGGTATGGCCACTCTGGAAAATAGTGTGGAGGCTCCTCAAAAAACTATCAATGGAACTCCCCTATGACCCAACAATAGCACTTCTGGGCATCTATCCAATGGATACAGAAGTGCTGATGCAAAGGGGCACATGTACCCCAATGTTACAGCAGCACTGTCAACAATAGCCAAATCATGGAAAGAGCTTAAATGTCCATCAAGTCATAAATGGATCAAGGAGATGTGTATATATATATGCAATGGAATACTACATGGCAATGAGAAAGAGTGAAATCTGGCCATTTGTAGCAAAATGAATGGACCTAGAGGGAGTCATGCTAAGCGAAATAAGTCAGGCAGAGAAGATCAGATACCATATATTGTCACTCATAGGTCTAACAGGAGAAACCTAATAGGAGACCATGGAATGGGAAGGGGGGGAGGGAGTGAGGCAAATCACGAGAGATTTTTGAATCCTGAGAACAAACTGAGCGCTGAAGAAGGAGCAGTGAAGGGGAAGGGGGGTGATGGTCATGGAGAGGGGCACTTGTGGGGAAGAGCACTGGGTGTTATATGGAAAACAACTTGGTAATAAACTATTAATAAAATAAAATAAATGTAATGAACAAGAAGCAAAAACTAAAATAATTTTAAGGGGCATCTGGATGGCACAGTTGGTTAAGCATCCGACTTCAGGTCAGGTCATGATCTCGCAGTTCATGGGTTCGAACCCCATGTCAAGATCTGTGCTGACAACTCATAGTCTGGAGCCTGTCTTAGGATTCTGTGTCTCCCTCTCTCTCTGATCCTCCCCTGCTCGTGCTGTCTCTGTCTCTCAAAAATGAATAAAAAGCATAAAAAATGTAAAAACCCATGAATTTTGTGGCAATAAAGGTATCAGTGAATCATGTGTCTAAAAGTAAATTCAAATTTTGTCTCTCAACTTACTATATGTGTGTTCTGCCTCTGGTATCAGTAGGCAAGGCAATTCAAAATCTGAACTATTGAAAATAATTGGAAAAGCTGTTATAAATATTAAGAAAAATAATATGTATGAGGGACAAGAGAACTGACAAAGCAGTGAAAATGTATGAAGCCAGAACCAGAAGAGGGAAGGAAGCATAAAATGGTAAATCTCACATTTGGTGTCCTGTGTCCTAGAGCCAATGGCATATTGGTTCAGAGCCTGGAGCCTGCTTCAGATTGAGTCTCCCTCTTTCTCTTCCTCTCCCCTGCTCACATTCTGTCTCCCTCTCTCTCAAATATAAACAAACATTAAAAAACCAAAATATCACAGGATTAGAGTGCCTGGGTGGCTTAGTCAGTTAAGGTCTGACTTCATTCAGCTCAGGACATGATCTCACAGTTCATGAGTTCCAGCCCTGCACGGAACTCTCTGCTGTCAGGACAGAGCTCATTTTGGAACCACTGTCTCCCTCTCTCTCTCTCTCTCTCTCTCTCTGTGTGTGTGTGTGTGTGTGTCTTTCTCTCCCAAAAATAAACATTAAAAAACACCTCATAGGACTAAGAAGTTAAATTGAAATCCAGGACCTACCTTCAAAAGACACTTGGAAAGCACTCCCACGCTCCAAATTTGGTTTGTGACCCACAAAGACTATAAAATAGTAAGAATGAACAGTAAATAAATCAGCCCTTGTAAAGATGGAAGGATTGACTAGATTAAAGCATTCTAGAATTGTTACTAGCTCCAGCTCTTTATCTATAGGAAAGATAAATTCTTGAAACGATAAATAATACTATATGAGCCCCTAAATTATGTCTATATTTTTTCACATGTACTATTAAGGTTGCTTTTCAAAAAACAAACAAAAACAACAACAAAAAACAACTAGGCACATGAGGAGACATGAAAAGATGATCAAAAGAGACAAAAATAATAAAAAACAAAGTGTACCCAGTAAATTGAGGTATTTAGTATAGAACTTAAAATATACATGGACCTGCAAAATAAGTCTGATAACACTGGCAAAGAAGCAGAGTATATAAAAAACAAATGGGAACTCTAGAACTAAAAAATTGTAAATTCAAAGATTGGAGATAGAGCTTAGCCATGGCAAAAAATGAAAGTAATAAGATGAAAGACAGGTGAGAAAAAATATTTAAAAGTCCAGATATAGAGAAAAATTTTAAATATAGAAAATAACCTAAGACACATAGGGTTATAATGTATAAGTCAAAGGGATGTATAAAGGAAATCACAGAGGAGGACTAGAAAGATGGATTAAAATACTGAAAAGACAATGGCTTTCCAAAACTGTAAAAGAGAACAAAGACACTCTACAAACACCAAGCAGGTGAAAGAGAAATAGAAACAAAATCACACCTAAACATATATCATAGCTAAACAATATATTTTAATATATATATATAAGAGAAAAACTTTGACAGAAAAAATATTTTTAAAGGGTCAATAAGACTTTTTCTCAACTGAAACAACGTTATGTCTGAAGACAGTGAAATATTATTGCTAATGTACTCATAAAACTAAGTTCTCTTATAGAATGTATAGCCAGTTAAAACAAACAACAAGCATTAAAGTAAAAAAAAAAGTGTTCAGAAAGCAAAAATGGAGAAAGTTGTTACCAGCAAATTTACATTCAAGAAAATATTATAATATTATATTCAGAAGAAAAATATTTCTAGATGGGAACTTGGAGATTCAAGAAGGAATGAAAAGTAACAAAGTTGAATGTGCATGTAATGGTATATACTTTGCATAGTTAAAAGAAATAAAAATAATAATAAAAACCAAGTGAGTAAATGCAAATATACAGTCATTTTTCTCCTAGTATGTTGGGGTAAGCTTCAGAGTAATCCTCATGAAGATGATAACTATTCTGAACAAAATAAAGAAACTTGTTTATTCCTTTTAGCCTGAGGGATGGTAAAAAATCCCAAATTAATCAACATTTCAAGAACTAAAGAATGAAACCTATTCTCAACAGAAAATTAAATCAACAGCCTCAATGTTGAAATTAGCAATTAGCATACAAGGATTTTAAAGCAACTATAGTAAGAATTCTTGATGAGGTAAGGAAAAATATGTTTTCAGTTATTAGAGAGTAGGAAGTCTCAGGGGGAGAAATAGTAACTATGAAAAAGAATCCAGTGGAAATTCTAGAGATAATAAATAAAATTTCTGAAATTAAAAAAATAGCATTGGGATGTATAATAAATAAATGGAGATAACAGAGAACAGACTTAATAAATCTGATAAAAGAACAATAGAAATTATACTATTTAAAGAATCAATAAAAGTAAACAACCACACAGAGCATTATTAAACAATGTCAAAGCAATGAACATGCACACACTTTGAGTTCTAAAGTGAGAATACCAGAGAAGAAAACTTGAAAGAACAACGTCAAAATTTTCCTAATTTGGTGTAAAAAGAAATGTACTTATTATGAAGGTCATCAGATTTCCTGGACAAAAAACAAAGATATGAAGAAATCCATGCTTAGTGTCATAATACTCAAACTAATGAAAACAAAGGATAAGATCGTAAAAAGCAGAAATAGAACACAACAGGAAAACACTAATTTGCTAATTTCTTATCAAGAACTTTGGGAGCCAGAAATCAGCAGAACTACTTTCTGAGGTTCTAAAAGAAAAATCTATCAATGTAAAACTCTATATTGAGCACATATTCTTCAAGAAATAATGCAAAATAAAGATATAATCATACACAATAAAACTATAATCTGGATATCCTTTATTTCTTATTTTTGCCTATTGCACTGATTAGAACTATGGCATAATGTGGAATCAGTGGGGGAGAGCAGACATTTTTGCCTTGTTTCTGATCTTAGGGAAAAAGCATACAGTATTTTGTCACTAAATATGTCATCTGTAGATATTGTGTGTGTGCCTTTATCAGGTTGAGGAAGGTTCATTCTATTTTTAGTTTGAAAAGAGCTTTAAACAGGAATAGTTGTTGGATTTTGTGAAACGATGTTTACATCATGTTTGAAATAATCCCATAATTTTATTTTTCAGTCTGTTAACACGATGAAATATATTTATTGTTTTGTTTTGTTTCTTAATGTTTATTTTGCTTGAAAGAGAGCTTGAGCTAGGTCAGAGGCAAAGAGAGAGGGGGACAGAGGGCACTAAGCAGGCTCTGCACTAACAGCAGAGAGACTGATGCAGACTTCAAGCTCACCAACTGTCTGAAGTCAGAGGCTGAACTGACTGAGCCACCCAAGGACTGAGCCCTCCAGGCCTCTCTATTTATTGTTTTTCAAAATTTAAGTCATTCTTACATTTGCTGATGTAAACCCTATTTGGTCAGAATACAGTATTTTTTCATATATTTTAGATATTCTAAATATTTTAAATATTATGAGATAAAGAGTGTTTTTATTTATGTTCATGAAGGATATTGGTCTGTACTGGTTTTTTTCATGTAATGTATTTGTCTGCGTTTGATCTTAAGGTAATGCTGGCCTCATACATGAGTTGGGCAACATTCACATTGCTTAAGTTTTTCTGAAGAGTTTTTTATTTTATTTCATTTCATTTCATTTCATTTTATTATAATTGATCAGGAAAGCCATCTTGATCTAGAGTTTCTTTCTGAGAAGTTTTTTAACTATTCATTATTTGTTGATTAATATTTGATTACATGGTTACATTAAGAGCTGGCTTTCAATCTCATTGTGTTGGTGGTGAACTGGGGAGACCCTGGGCTCTGAGGCCTGACTGAACCCATGTCGAAAATGTCACCAAAGGTTTTTGATCTCATCAGGAAAAAGAATTCAAGAACAGATACAATACAGAGGACAACAGTGACACAATGGGAAAGTTGACTAAAGCAAAAGTATACTCTGGAGATATGAGAGCCTGCCAAGTCAAGAAAAAAAGAGAGAGCCGCACACTCTGGGGTTTGGGTTTCTGTCTTTTTTAGGCAGTTGTTAATAAGGAATATTCATTGCTTGGATGGAGTGTTTTTGGTAGCAGGATTTTACACCTTTTCTTTCTTATTTGGGGTTTTCTGTCATGGCCATCTTGGTCCTGTCTGGTTTGATTGGGCTGAGAGGATAGGCCTTTAAATTTCCTGATAACTGGCCATGACTTCCTCTTTGCTGGTTTCCAGGTAGCCTGTTAGAACCTAATTAACTGCCTACTCAGCAATTGATTTTCTCCCATGTTTTCTATTTCATTTTTTCTCATATCTTTATGCTTTGCATTTAATTTGTTCTTAAGAAATGAAGGTGAGAATCGAGGTCATTGGCTTCTTTTTTCCACCGAATCCTTACGTTACAATGTTCCATCTAAGTACTACTATAGCTTCATCCTACCACAGTGAGAAGTTCAATGACTTCATTTAAATAATAATTCTTAGGAATCAAACTGGGAAGAAAATCTGTTGCTCACAGTTCTATTTACACAGGCAATAGCGTAATGGCCCAACTCCTCTTGCTTTTCCAAATGTCACTTTTATAATAATTACCCTGCTGATTTTCCTTGCCTTAATTATGATTTTCTAATTTTCTGATCTTGGAGATTTTTGGTGGTTTCTTAAGAAACACACATACACACATACAACTCACAACTTGGACACAACAGTCATAGTTTTGGGATGAGATTTAGAACTTGCAGAGATTTAAGATTCTTTCTTATTTACCAATTTAAATATTTTATGGACCAGGGCAGGTATGCCTACAAAGAAGGTCCTTGGAAAAGCAAACCTTATGGTCAGTCCACTTGGAAGAGATACAAGGCCTGTACCAGTTATTCTTTCCAAATTATCAAATAAATTGCTCCAATTTCTCTGAGACAGCATTAGTAAAAGGGTAAAGAGAGGCCAGGAATTGTGCATTATTGAGCTGGTTCAGCATAAGCAATAGCATTAGGAATGAAGAAAAATTATTCTTCCAAGAATCCCTAGTTTTTGTTTTTCTCAATTATCTACAAAGATTAAACATGAAACCTTTGATTAACCATGGTGTGACTCTTTCTGGAAGCAGAGACATTAGTCCTAGTCTGACCTTTTTAAATCCACACTGCTAAAACAATAACTTATTTCTATATAATACTGAGATTCCATCAACTTCATTAGATCTTGCCTTAAAAATCTCTGAAATGCATCTGGACAAAATACTGATCCTATTACTCTGAAGACTACACCATTTCCAAACCTGTAACTTCATTACCTATTACATTTTTCAACTCATATTATGTTATGACACATGATACAATATGTTCATTGGAGGTTTTACAAAATTAAATGCTATCATAAAGACAATCTAATGAAAATGCACGTTGGCACTGTAGAAATACTATAGCAGCTACAAGATGCCCCTAAACCCTAGAAATAAAATTAAAATCTAAGAAGCAAGGACGCTCAGTCAGTTAAGCGTCTGACTTTGGCTCAGGTCATGATCTCATGGTTTTTGAGTTTGAGCCGTGTATTGGGCTCTGTGCTGACAGCTCAGAGCCTGGAGCCTGCTTCAGATTCCTTGTCTCCCTCGCTCTCTGCCCCTCCCCCACTCATGCTCGGTTTCATTGTCTCTCAAAATTAAATAAACATTAAAAAAAAAAACCCTAAGAAGCAAAATCCTTTGCAAGTTAAAGTCTCAGTAACAAAGTAAATTGAGGTCAAAACTTTTCCTTTGTGAGTAAAAAAGTCCTTGGTCTTTTTTGCTCCCATCTCCTTGTTTTGCTCAGTTTTGTTGGAGAAATTCTGAATATATGGTTAGAATTAGGATTACTGCAGTGAGGACTACCATGGGTTTGCCTGTTGTTCATTATGGATAACTAACTTTGCATTAATTCAATGTTAAGCTTCAAATAGACCTCCATTTTAAAGGTTCCAAATAATTACCAGGGTACATACAATATCAAAATGCGGGAAACTCTTAGTGATGAACTTTGGAAAATAAGCAAACCCCAAACCTTTAAATTTTTATTCAGTAAAGTTATGATTTTATAAACTTTGTAGTTAATGCCACCAAAGGCTTTTGTAAAAATTCAAAGATAAATGAGGGCAACATATTTTGTTTATTTTCACTAGGGTGCCATTTACTGCTAGTTGTCAAGCATTTCAAACAGCATTATAAATAAGGGGAAAATAGTGAAATTAGTGAAAAATAAGTGGAAAATCCTAGAAAAAGGTGTTTTTTTTACACAAAAATTTTTAATTTCTGTTTCAACTGAATATCATTTTTCTTGTACCAAGTGCTAAATTCAGTATAAAATCTATATTGTTTCTACCTCACAACTAAACATTCAATATAAACCTCATGTTTATTGAAAGAATTGGCCAGTGATAATTCTTAATCCATGTAGAAAAACACATGAATGCAAGGTTTTTCCTCCATTATTTCCTAGTGTTCTCTGATGGCCACTCAAAACGGCATTAAAAAAGGAAAAAAAGACATAATTAGGGCGCCCTGATAATACTACATATATTTCCCTATATTAGCACCAAAAATGTCAAACTAGAACCTTGTACCATACATACTTGTACTCTGTAGTACATATGGAATTTAGGTATATGATGTATTATATATAATTTATCTATTTAAAGACTCCTCTGGCAAGTGTAGAGAGAAAATCAATAATAGTATATTTGTAATGTCTAAAATTCTTGCATACAGAAAATCTTTTTCCTATATTTGAATTTTGTCTTTTCTATGGCTCCTTATTGTGAACTTTAGGAACTCAATATTTCTGAGACACAAAGCCTTGAAAGTTAAAAATCAGGTGGTTTACATGGATGTGTCTGTATTACCTAATATGCAACAAAGGGACAAAAAAATTTTTAATGTTTTTCATCCTGACCATGCAAGAAGCTTTTTTTCCCTGCTCCTAATTTGCTTCTCCAAGTTTTATTCTTTACTTACACTTTATGGAGTAAGACCAAATAACTAGACATTGGTAACTTTAATGTCAGAACCAAAAGACTGCAGCCCACCTGCCTTACTCTAAGGACCTGAGCATGCTGTGTCAAAATATTGCTTAAAGGGGAGCAATGAATATGCCATGCTTTGTTCTGCCCAACCAGCTTTCAAAAGAGGAAGAAAGGTCTTATGCTTTAGCAATAATGACCGAGAGTTGGCCAACTTACAGTAAAGAAAGCCTGACTGAAGAAGAAAAATTTCCTGGAAAAAGGAAATAGAAGACCTAAACCAAGCAGTTTTTCTTCCTGCCTCCTAGTCTCTTCCCTGATGGTAGCATTTCCAATTTATTTCCTTGAAGCCTTAACCCCTGGTGACTATGCTTTTGATTTTTAATTTTTCTCTTAGGTAAGTCAGACAGGCTGACGAGGCTAGACTGGGGTAGGTTTCACTTGATCAATAGACAAGGTTCTGTCAAGTCCTTTACTCTTCAGAATAAGGCTTTCTTATGGAGAATGCTCCAGGAACATTTCATTGTGGCTACTCTTTCTCTCCCCATGCCAGAGACAGGAGGGAATCTTTCTCAGATCCTCATCATGGAAACCTGATGAATGCCTTGGAAGAAAAGTTTGTAGGGTCCCCCTGACATTGCAGCTCCCAGGGTCTCCTGTTCTCATGCTAGTTACCATGCTAGATTCACTCAGCCTTTATCAATTCATCAACATGAATATTTAAGTTTCTACCATTTTTGAACATTAAAATTCAAGTTAGTTAATATATAGAGTAGTCTTGGCTTTAGATGTAAAGCCCAGAGATTCATCTTTTACAATGACACCCAGTGCTTATGCCGAATGTACTTTCCTCAATGCCTTTCACCCATTTAACCCATTCCCCCACCTACCTCTCCTCCAGCAACCTTTAGTTTGTTCTCTGTATTTAAGAGTCTCTTATGGTTTGCCTCCTCTCTGTTTTTATCTTACTTTCCTTCCCTTAACCTATGTTCATCTGTTTTGTTTCTTAAACTCCACATATGAGTGAAATCTTATGGTATTTTTTCTCTGCCTGACTTACTTCACTTAGCATAATACCCTAGTTCCATCCATGTTGTTGCAAATGGAAAGATTTCATTCTTTTTGATCACTGAGTAGTATTTCGCCTCTTCTTTATTCATTTATAAGTTGATCGACAATAGATATTTATCCAGTAGATGTTGTCCAGCTCTTTCTATAATATATTGTTGATTAACAATATAAATGTTTCTACCAGTTTATAGCTCTAGTGACTCCTAATCTAGGTTAGTAGATTTCTGGATGCACCAGTCTTCCCAGATTTCAAAGTGAAATTTTGCCCTATGACCTCAGTGCTTGGACAGATCCAAGAAAAGTCACTGAAATTTAGTTTGTTCACTTTTTCTTATGGCAAAAATGGGAACATCAAGAGTAATGGCATCCAAATACTTTACATGTTCAAGCTGAAATTAGAAGTCACCACCATACTTTTGAACTTTACAAAAGCTACAGAAGAAGAACTCTGGAGGAAGGAAAGGAAAGAAATCAAAGAAATGAAATAAAGGATAGAAAGGAAAAGAAGGAAGGAGGAGGGGGAAGAAAGAAGGAGGAAGGAAGGAAAGTCCTTATTTAGAAAAACTTAGTTCAAAAACAATGAAGAAGCAAAACTATCAAGTTCAACTCCCATACAAAGTACTCATAAGAAGAAAACATTATAATAGAATCCCTATATAAAATGAAATCATGTCAAGGGTGCCTGGGCAGCTCAGTCAGTTAAGTGTCTGACTCTGGATTTTGGCTCAAGTCATGATCTCATGGCTTGTGGGTTCAAATCCCACTTCTGGCTCTTTTCTGAGAGTGTGGAGCCTGCTTGGGATTCTCTTTCTCTTTCCCTCTCTCTGCCCCTCCCCTGCTAGTCCTTACACACACTCTCTCTCTAATAAATAAAATAAAACTTAAAAAATAATAAAATGAAATCAGTCCAGAAATATATGTGTATAAAATAAATGGAAATAATAATCTAGTACTTCAAAGTGAGATTTAAAATTTTGAGAAAATATTACAAAAAATGAAATAAAAAGAAACACCAAAAATGTTTTATTAAATTTCAGGAAACAATTAGAAAATCAGAAAAAAATCATTTCAGAAATGAAAATTTCTGGATTAACAGAAAATAAAAAGTAGGTGAATTTTATTTTTTTTTAAGTTTATATATATATTTTGAGAGCAGGGGCTGAAAGGAGCAGAGAGACAGAGGGAGGGAGAGAATCCCAAACAGGCTCCATGTCAGTGCAGAGCCTGATGCAGGCCTCAATCTCATGAACAGTGACATCATGTTCTGAGATGAGATCAAGAGTCAGATACTTAACCACCTGAGCCACTCAGGATCCCCAGTAGGTGAATTTTAAATAGAAGCTTCAAGAGTGACAGATGATGATAAACCAAAAAGTTTTAATTGATATGTAACTGGATTATTTTTAAAATAAAGCAAATGAAAAGAAGGAACACTATAAACTACAATTCATACACATAAATAGATACATACCTACATGCATACATATTATATATACACCATATTTTGAAAGGGTACACTATATTAAAGGGGGAAATCTTCCTAAAATACTCAACACTAAAATTAATTCTGGCAAAATTGTTTAGTATTGAAGAATATAAGAATAAGTCCTAAATCCTTTCATCATACAGATAGGAAAACCAAATCACTTATAAGGGACATAAAATCAGTTTGCCATTAATATCTTTGTAAACAACAATTATGGTCAGAAGAATATGACATAACACATTTAAGATAAATTGGGAAAGATTTAAACATCAAGGATTTAAAACAGTCAAATTGACTTTGAAGTCTAAAATCTAAAGGTCAATTTTCATTGTGCAAGAACCCAGGACATATTTTGTCTATGAATTTGGTTTTGTGATTACACACATTTTCATACTGGACATTAGACATTCAAAATAACTGAAAATACATTAACATAAAGATTGGTGGTGCACTTGGGTGGCTCAGCTGGTTAAGAGACAGATCATGATTTCAGCTCAAGTCATGATCTCACAGTTTGTGGGATAGAACCCCAGATCTGGCTGTGCACTGAGAGAATGAAGCCTGCTTGGGATTCTCTCTTTCCTCTCTTTCTGCCCTCCTTCTCCAAATAAATAAATAAACTTTAAAAAAAAAAAAAAAGAAAAGACCAGTGAACAACAAATATACATTTACACATAGAACTAAGATTACATGAGCTATATGAGGAAAGGTCTATTTAGCTATCTCCTCTGACAATGTAGAACTAAAAAAATTAAGTGAGAATGAGAACATAGGTCAGTAATCAAATTATTGGTGTTTATGAAATTACTGGTATCTGAAAATCATTTGCCTGCAGTAAGATATAAAGCCCAAGAGTAATTTTGTGGTATTCCAATTCCTTTTATAATGTTCTCTCAAAACCAGATACTCTGGAATTTAAAAAAAAATATATGTCCAGATTCAAGATTGAAGAAATTAAAGAAATACCCTATAGTAATGAACTTTAAACGGATATAAAATTTTGTTTTCATGAGATTCCACTACAAAGGGCTAGATATTATAAGCAATCCAGTAGACATCAATCCATAGGAGCCTGATACTGATATTGAAATTCAACTTCCCACTAAAAGAAATCAGGGTTTCTTGGGGGAAATGGCTGATTTTAATAATAAAACAAGGAATATACAAGACAGCCTGAATCATTTGGGAATAGAAAGGAAACTATCATGTAACAATTGCTGAAGGCCCAAAGGATTTGAGAAGCAACTATAAGAGTTCCCATTGGCCAAAGAGTAGAAAATATGAGCATCAAAAACAAGTCAAATATTTTTAATTCATTAGATAATATTGGTACCCACTCAATCCCCAAAATAATACCAAATTGTTCACCTCTGTATTATGCTACATAACCAAATATTTTTTAAGACTAGTAAATAAAATTATTTAGCATTTATCTTGCCCCTTCTATTCAGATGTTACCTCTGGATAACCAAATAGTGGATGAGATAAAATATGTCTTTATAGAAGTACTCCATAAAATAAATACAGGTAAAATAATGGAATTGTAATATCTCCATTATGCAACTCCTAATAAGTTAGTTAACCATATGCTCAAGCATCCACAACCACCGTATGCTTCCTAAGGAACACATCACCACCTTGCCAATTGTGGGAAACCAATCATTCCTGAATCAGATTCAGTCTCTGGATTAAAATAACAATTTATATGTAACTTAAGAGAGATGAACATGTTAAACTATACAAGTTAAAGGCAATTGGCAAAATCATATTTATGAGAATCATTACAAGACATCATCAGGGCTCTTCAACGATATATTACAAGAAAAACATCTAAAATAAGAGTGGAATAAATTACACAAGTTAAAAGAAACCAACATGACATTAGGAAAAAGTAAATTGTGATGAGTTTAGCAGTATTCATTTAAATGATAAATCTATATGGAAAAATAAGAAAGTTTTAAAATTCCCATGTGATCACTCTTAGGGACTGAGGGTTGTGATTTTGAGTTTTCAAGTGAAGGGCTTCTGTGATGTGTGGCAAGATCACATCTCTTAATTTAGCTGATAGTTACAACATCTTATGGAAGTTCATTAATGATATATTTGATCCATGCAGCTTTCTGGGTCTGTACCATTTTAATTTTAAATATAATTTAGGGGCTGGGTCAGTCAGTTAAGCATCCAACTTGGGCTCAAATCATGATCTCAGGGTTCATGGATTGGAACCCCGTGTCTGGCTCTGTGCTGACAACTCAGAGCCTGGAGCCTGTTTCAGATTCTGTATCTCCCTCCCTCTCTGCCCCTCCTCTACTTGCGATCTGTCTCTTTCTGTCTCAAAAATAAATAAACACTAACAATTTTTTTTAATTAAAATAAAAATTTAATAGAGAGATTTTCTTCATCCTTCTTCTTCCACATCATCTGCCTGGAAAGTGGAGATGACTTACCTGAGCAGTCACATGGGACAACAGCTTGCTAGCAAGACCAGAACAATGGCACCATAACTACATTCCTTACTGTCTACTTTCTAGTCTTTTAGGATGGACAGAATTAAACTTATGTCTTATCTGACCCACTGTTACTCCATAGTTCCCTAGTCATTGAAGGCAAACTAAATTCCAACTAATTTAATTTTCTTGAAAACATTAAATAATTGAAGTTTTTTATAGTTTATAAAATTAGTGGGAAGAGTGTAAAGCCTCTTTAAAGCCTTCCTATTTACCTATAGTGCATAAATATGGGTTAGTGAGCAACAAATCAAAACAGTTTAATATAGTAGGTCTCTCACCCAAGTTTGGTAGAAAGGGCATTAGAAATACATAACTTAAAGGAAGGATACATTTTGATCAGTAAAATAGGAAATATAGGAAGAATAACATTGCATAACAGAAGAAAAATCCATTATTCACAATGAATGTCTTTGAGAGTAGAACCATGGAGAAGGGTCTTTTGCTCCAGAGACAAGAAAATGTATGCAGCAATGGTAATGTTATAGGCATGTACCAACACTTAGAACATTCATATGATCAGAGATTACAAAAATAAATACATAAAACAGCTTAGTAGAGCTAGGAAGACCTCAAAATAAATTCTGGCGATGCAGTCATAATTGGTCCCAATGAGAAGAATAAATCAATACAGTTACTTCAGAAAGTTCTGCAATAGGCTTTTGTTTGTTAGTGAAATGCTGACAGGATATAAAAAGGACCTCGCCTCCATGAACAAACAATGAAGAGTTAAACAGATATATAAGAAGGCCAGGTTGCTAAAATAAGTGCATACTTAATTGGTGTTTACAAAATACTGTATCACAGAAATATTTTTTAAGTATTCTTGACTAGAAGTATATAGTAAAAAAAAAACAGGTTAAAATAGTCCAACAATATTATATATTACATGATATATAACAGTACAATAACATATTAGATATTTGTTTTGTTTCATCTCTGTGAAATATAATGATTTTTAAACCAAAAACCTGATGTCATTGCAATCATAAATACACTGAATCCAGGGGCACTTGGGTGGCCCCGTGGTTAAGCGTCCAACTTTGGCTCAGATCATGGTCTTACAGTTCGTGAATTTGAGCCCCACATTGGGCTCTCTGCTGTCAGCATGGAGCCTGGTTGGGATTGTCTGTTCTGCTTATTCCTCCCCACCCCCCACCTCTCTGCCTCTCCCTTGCTCCTTCTCTCTCTCTCTCTCTCTCTCTCTCTCAAAAATAAATATATATTAAAAAATGACACTGAATCCAAAGAGAAATGAGATAACAAAGCAAATCAAATATATACAAATCTTTTCTGGAGCCAATGAAATTCCATTTTCTGGCAACCAAAGTACTTATATGTGTGAATTTCAAATCACTATTATTAAAAGTGGATAAACATGCATATTGGTAGAGACTCTAGAACATGCATATTGGCAGTGTTTAATCTTATTCTCAAGTACACAGACACACAAATATAATGCAAACACTGGTAATCATACCACATATAATTTTACAAGAGGTTTCTTTACTTTTCATGTGCCGTTTAAAATTCTTCAAAAATATTGTATTAAAGTCTGCATTTTCCTATTTGAATATTCATAATTTGTTTAGCAAAGTAGTGGATCGGTGGTGTCGCAGTCGCCCAGATCACTCCTTTATGACTAAGCACTTAGTTCCCCATCTCTGCCATGTTAATGACCGATTGCTCTCAGCCGTGTTCCTGTCTGGACGGTACCTTCAACCCAAGAGACTTGCTTCATCAAAAGTGCCTGGGGGCAGTTTTCATTTAATGACTGTTTAATATGGAATATAAGTACCAGCCCCTTGATATGGGACAATTCAAAAGGATTAAGCCAGCTCCAGAACTGAGTGTAGAATAAGCTCATACCTCTGTTATGACTGCACCGCAGTGCAAAAAAATAAAACCCTCTCAATTCTGCTTGCTCACCACTCTCTCCCTACAGAGATCGAACCTGAAGGCAGTATCCAATATTTCTTGTACACAATTCCACTTTTCAAAATCTGTTTCTCAGTCTCAACCAAAGAAAATGAACTTTGCCCATAAAGTAGTTGTTGAGAGGTGGGGGCCTCAAGGGTCTCCCAGACATTCTAGGTGTTCATATGTGACAAAATACTGAGAAAACTGAGAGTGTCTGAGAAATCTTTGCTTTCTTGGTGGAAAAAGGTTTTCTTTCCTGCTTCCTTTTCTTTCCTATAACAATGATTCAACTCCAAGAAGAGAGAGCCATTATTAATCACCTGGTAACTGAAATAACAATGATAGTCAAAGCGCTAAGGATGGAATAGCAGGAATACACAAGTGGCTTTACACGCTTCTTCCCATAGAAGATTGTTGAAGTGCTTACCTTTGGACCTTTAGTTAAGTTAGAAAAATTAAGTGTTCACTTGCTTATGGCAATGCAGAGGGGTATTTGTTGCATACAGCTGTATACAGTTATGATTGAAACCCTTTAGTCTTTTAGATATTTGTTTCAAGCATTCTCATGACTGGAATTCAAAATGTTAAATTAATTGTGGACCTACATCTGTTTCTGCACTCTTTGTTTTTCTTCATGATATAGTGTTAAGTATAAAATAAGTAAGTGCAAATCTACACACATTTTAAAGGTTCTCAGTAGGTCCAGTAGTACGTCCTTACCTGCAATTTCGGTACCCATGGTCACCTACAGTCCAGAAGCAAATGATCCTCCTTCTGACATATGCTCAAAAGATCAGTAGTAGCCTAACGTTATGTCCAGTTCTATGTCATTCACCTCACTTCATCTCATCATGAAGACATTTTCTCATCTCACATCATCACAGGAAGAAGGGTGACCACAGTGTAATAAGAAATTTTGAGAGAGATCACATTTATATAACTTTTATTATAGAATGTTGTTATCCTGGTCTATTTTATTATTAGCTATTGTTAACATCTTACTATAACTAATTTATAAATTAAACTTTATCATAGACACATATGTATGTATAGGAAAAAATACTATAAATAGGGCTTGGTACTATGTATAGTTTCAGACATCCACTGGGGGTCTTGGGACAAATCTCTCACAAATACGGTTGGGGGGACTGTATTGCCAAAGCGTCCACCACAGCATTTAAAGTCCATAAGAGTTCTCATCTCACAAAACTATCACCAGCACTGAGTATTATCATTAATATTGCCAATTTGGTAGAATAAAAATGATATCTCAATTTCAAATCTGAAGCCTACTTATTATTAAAATTGAGAACAAAATTTCTTTGTGTTTTGAATTTCTTGAGAATCAGTAAGTGAATGAATAAATGATACATACATGTATCAGGAACTGTTTTCATATCTGGGGTTATAAACGGTACAATACAAAACACATAAAGTGTACAATACAGTCCTTTCACCATGGAGTAATGTTTCAGAGAAACATAATAAAATAACATATGTCACATCAGATAGACATAACAACCCTAACAATGAATAAAGTAGTGAAGGGAGATAGAAAATGATGTGGAAACTACTCAAGTTACAGCAATCATGAGAGTTATATCTGAAGGTGAGATGTTTGGTCATAACCTAAATGCAATAAAGAGTGAAAAAAGTGAGATATGGGAATCAAGTATTCCTGGCAAAGTAAAGATTGTGTGTAAGATAATGAGATGGAAATGAACTTCCTGATATGAAAAACAACAGAGGCAGCAGCAACAAAGTTCATTATGTCTAAAACAGAGTGAGAAGGAGAAAGGAAAGATATTAATTTAGTGAGGTAGGCAAGGAGCAGATTGTGTAAAACCTTAAATATATATGTATGGGTTGAGTTTTATCTCCCCCCAAAAATATATTGGAGACTTAAGCCAAATACCTCAGAAGGTGGCCTTATTCCTTATTTGGAGATGGGGTCCTTACACAGGTAATCAAGTTGAAGCTGACTCATTAAGATGGGCCCTAATTAATCCAACATGACCGTTGTCCTTATAAAAAAGGGAATTTGGACACATCGAAGGAAGGTGATGTGAAGGGATACAGGGGGAAGACGGCCATCAATAAGCCAAGGAAAGAGGCCTGGAAGATATTCTTCCCTCACAGCTCTCAGAAGGAAACAACGCTGATAACACCTTAATTTCAGTCTTCTGACTTTCAGAACTGTGAGGTGATGCATCTCTGTTGTTTAAGCTGTGGAGTTTGTGGTACTTTCTTGTCAGAGTACTAGTAAATGAACACACTATGTAAAAACTACTATATTAAATATACAATAAAAAAACTATTGGATGATTTTGAGCAGAGTAATATAATCCAATTTAGAGTTACATTTTTTGAATGTTTATTTTATTTTTGAGAGAGAGAGATAGAGCATGGACAGGGGAAGAACAGAGAGAGAGTGAGACACAGAATCTGAAACAGGCTCCAGGCTGTGAGCTATCAGCACAGAGTCTGACATGGGGCTTAAACCCATGAATCATGAGATCATGACATGAGCTGAAGTTGTGCGCTTAACCAACTGAGCCACCCAGCGCCTCCAATTTACAAATACAAATATAAGGTTCATTTCTGTTTGCTATGTGGAGGATAATATTAAAAAGCTGAAATTAGGAATCAAAGGAAAGGAATTATTAGAGAAGGAGTTGTGATAATTTAGGTGGAAAATGATTTCCTGAAAAAGCGGTAGAGTTGAGAATTTGAAAAGTAGACAAATTTGAAATTTATTTTATTATTTTTTAATGTTTATTTATTTTTGAGACAGACAGAGACAGAACATGAGCAGGGGAGAGGCAGAGATATAGGGAGACACAGAATCCAAAGCAGGCTCCAGGCTCTGAGCTGTCAGAACAGAGCCAGATGCAGGGCTTGAATCCATGAACCAAGATATCATGACCTAAACCAAAGTTGAATGCTTAACCTGACTAAGCCAATTGTTGTAATTGCATATGGGTTATGAAATAAAAGGAATCCAAAAATTAAAGCAATATTTTGTTCAAAAATTTTACTTGTTTAGTAAATTTTTTTGAATTTACAGATGGATGGGGCAGAAAGTGATTTTTGACATACGATATTTTTAATGTGTACTAGATGGCCAATTGAATGTCTAGTGGGAAATCAGATAAAATATTCCAGAACTCACTGAAAGATAGAATCTGTAGATATAAATTTCAGAATTAGTGTTGTATTGTAATGCCCAAGATTTCAATATCACCCCAAAACCAGAAACCACCAGGGAGACCGAGGCACGCATGTAAAAGCAAAGGGCATTTATTATTACAGCTTCGGCTCGCCGGGCCTAAGTTCGGTCTCACAGCCTTCACCAACGCAGTGGATCCGTGCTGAGAGCCTCGAACAAGGGCTGAGTAGGGTTTTTATGGGGTTTAGGAAGGGGGAGTTACAAGAAATTGTGACATCCAATCATTATTGTATAACAGCACTGGCAGTAACTCTAACCATACACATTGTCCAGGTGTTCGTTACTTTTGGCCGGACCCAATTACAACATTTAGGGTATCTTTGAAATTAACCAATTACAGAGCGAGTTCAGAGTCTTGTTTGGTGACTATCGGGTTAACTTTAACATTCGGTAACAGGGTCCTATCTAAAGTTCCCATCTGCAGGTCTCATCCTTAGGAATGTGGGGAGAGGTAGCTGGCCTTTCCTGATTGGATACCGCAAAGTAGTCTCCTGCTCTAGGCAATGTGTAACCGCCTAACAGTTCCGGAGAGACTGAACCTTAGACCTTCTAGCTTAGAAGGGGACCTCTATCATGGAGTCTGTTAGGTCAGACTTTGTCCTTACAGTATACAGACTCCTAAAAGCCATTAGATATATATGGAGTTACCTAGAAACACTAATTATAGATAGAAAAAATTAGAAAATAAGGTCTGTGAACTATATCTTAGGGCAAAACAAAGCTTGGTAAGAGGACAGAAAGAAAATTGAGAAGTAAAATCATGCTTTAGCTTTTTTTTTTGGCATATTGGGATGCAAAGTCAACTTCAGTAAGTGGTGTGTCAGCATCTTACAAAAGGTAGCAGTGAAAATTAAGAACCAAATAAACAGAATTTAGCAAGCAGGTAATGATTCATGGAGGGAGCTAGAGCATATAATGCTAAATGAAATAAGTCAGAGCAAGACAAATACCACTTAACTTCACTCATATGTGGAATTTAAGCAACCAAACAAGCAAGGGGAAAAAAAGAGAGAGAGAAACCGAAAAACAGACTCAAGTATAGAGAACTGATGGTTACCAGAAGGGAAGGCGGCTGGGTATGATTGACAAAGGTGAAGGGGATTAAGGAGAGCACATGTTGTGATGAGCACCAGGTGATTAAAATAAAAACTTTAAAAAAATGTGAGATGATTCACAGTGTAAAATTTCTCAAGCAACATCAGCAAGAACAAGCACTAAAATAGGCATTTAATTCAACAACTAGTCATGTCTTACGCAAAATAGAATAAAATCAGCCAAATGATTGGGGCAGAAACCAACTAAAATCCAGTCTGCCGTAGATTGTATAAGTTATAAGAGAGTGAATATAATTTATGATCACAAAACTCCCTCAGTCAGGAAAAAGAACAATATGTAAGAATTAAAAATAAATTGTATGTGTATTGTGGCAATGGGAGCATCTTTGGAGACTGAGGATTTCAGCACAGAAGCACATTCACATGTGTACAAACTTAAAGGAAATATGATCTCATCTTTCTCCATATGGAACATTTATTTATTCCCTGGTTCGTTCATTTATTGATTCAATAAGTATTTTAGAGGACCAGTTAAGTGTCAATTATTTGGGGGGCTGAAGATATAATAAAGGGAGATCGCAAGTTTCAATTTCAATTCAAATTGGGTTGAGGCGGATACTTTTGCTTCCAGGTAAGATAGAAGAACAGGTACGATATTTACCCTCTAGCATATACAAAAAAAAATGGACAAAATTGATATAGTAGTTTGTCAGACTTAGAAAAAACAGTGCAGGACCTTGATTCACGAAATCAGGGAAACAAATGAAGGGAAGCATATAACAGCCCCCACCTTACCTTCTCGAGCTGGCGTCTCTGTGGTGCCACAGGAAGGGGAAACTCAGGGGTGGAGCCTGAAGTTTCTTCCCCCAGAGTTGAGGAGATACAACGGGATTCTAGAGAGAGCAGGATTCACTAGGCAAGGAGTCAGGTAGGACAAACCTGAAGAGAGGAAGCTCTCTCATTCTGCCATGGTTCTTTCCCAAGCCTCCAGGTGAATAAACAATCAGTGTATCTCTGTGAGGAAACCACCCAAGGCTGGGGAGAACATCATTTGGGGAAAAAAGCAGAGGCAAAAAAAGCCTTTGGGCTAAAACAGAGCTGGGAATAGTTTGTGTTTCCATCAAATAGAGTGGAAACACCTAATTCAAAAGGCCCTGATTAAACAGAATGTCATTGCTTAAGTAGTGGTGCAAGTCAGCCCCATCTCAAGAGTGTCCTGGCCCACACAGTAAATTCTAAAGCAATAGTTAGTACAGAGGACAACAAAAGGGTAACTTAAATGTTTCCACATGCTAATGAAGCTGAAGAAAGACTGAACATAGTGTCAAAAATAAACAAAAGTGGACACTAGTTAGAAAAGATTTTAGAAGTATGGTAATATATAATAGCATACAATTGCAATAGGTAAGAGGGTCCAACTTGGACTGAACTCACCCGGGATTTGTACAAAAGTGACTGAGCATTTTAAGGAGAGAATGGGAATTGTGGGGGTTTAAGCAGAGTCAGGAAATTTATAAAAATGGAAAAGAAGTGTTGGTCCAAGTAAAATCCATTTGAGTTTTCTAGGTGGTACTTACTGAAGTTAGGCTCCTCCTACCCTCCCACAGAGAATGGGAGACAGGGCCTTACCTTCAGGTGTTGGCTGCAACAAACAGATTTCTTTGGCAGCCTTGCATTTTCTCAGACAGGCACTTTAAGGTGGGGAAGGAACATCTTACGAATGTGGCTTTGAGCTTAGAAACTATGTCAAAATTTGTTCAAGTCTTTTAACTTGTGTTCATGTTTGTGCATGGGGAGAGAGATGGACAAAATCATTTGTGCCGAGAGTCTGCAGTTTCTGTAGGTCAAGGTGGAGGCCCAGGTGAGAAGAGGGCTGAGAGAGAAACCCATCTAGATTTGGCACTGAAAGAGTCGTTGTCAGAGGTGAGTATGAGATTAATGGCAAATAATACATAAGCAGAAGTAAAGTTGTAAAAATTTGAGGCATGGAAATAAAAACTGTACAAAATGAAACACAATGAGAAAAAATTAAGTAAAAATAAAACATAAGTGAATTTGAAACAGCCTCAAGTGGCCTACAATATGAGAAATTTGAGTCCCAAAGAAAATATAAAGAATGGTAGATTTAATTTTTTTTGAAAAATAATGGCAGAAGTATCATATTTGATGAAAACTACAAACTCACAGATCCACGAAGTTCAATGAAATCCAAAACAAGAAACGTGAAGAAAACTACAAAATGTATACTATAGGCACCTGGGCGGCTCAGTCGTTTCAGTGGCTGACTTCAGCTCAGGTCATGATCTCACAGTTTGTGAAGTCAAGTCTCACATCCTGCTCTGAGTTGACAGACTCTTTTGATTCTGTGTTTCCCTCTCTCTGCCCTGCTCTCTGTCTCTTTCTCTCTCTCTCTCCCTCTTTCTATCATTCTCTCTCTCTCAAAAAGAACAAATAAACACTAAAAAAATATTTTTAAAAATGCATACTATAATCAATTTGCTCAAAATTAGTGATAAATCAGGGTGCCTGGGTGGCTCAGTCGGTTGAGCATCCAGCTTCAGCTCAGGTCATGATCTCACGGTTTGTGGGTTCGAGCCCCTCATTGGGCTCTGTGCTGACAGCTAGCTCAGAGCCTGGAGGCTGCTTCAGATTCTGTGTCTCCCTCTTTCTCTGACCCTCCCCTGCCTGTGCTGTCTCTCTCTGTCTCTCAAAAATAAATGAAAAACATTTAAAAAAAACAAAATTAGTGATAAGTCACAAATAAGGTCAGGGAAAAAGGAAAGACTGAGTGTAAAGGAACTAAGAAAATGCTACTAGCTAGCCTCTTATAAACCACACATGGCAGAAGACAGTGGGGCAACATTTCTTTTTTTTTAATTTTTTTCATAATATTTTATTGTCAAATTGTTTTCCATACAACACCCAGTGCTCTTCCCCATAAGTGCCCTCCACCATCACCACCACCTCTTTTCCCCCCTCCCCTTCCCCTTTAACTCTCAGTTCATTTTGAGCATTGAATAGTCTCTCAAGTTTTGCATCCCTCTCTCTCCCCAACTCTCTTTCCCTCTTCCCCTCCCCATGGTCCTCCATTAGGTTTCTCCTGTTTTCCTGTTAGACCTATGAGTGCAAACATGGTTTCTGTCCTTCTCTGCCTGACTTATTTCGCTTAGCATGACACCCTCGAGGTCTATCCACTTTCCTACAAATGGCCATATTTCATTCTTTCTCATTGTCATGTAATACTCCATTGTGTATATATACCACATCTTCTTCATCCACTTATCAGGTGATGGACATTTAGGCTCTTTCCATGTTTTGGCTATTGTTGACATTGCTGCTATGAACATTGGGGTACATGTGCTCCTATGCATCAGCATTTCTGTATCTCTTGGGTAAATCCCTAGCAGGGCTATTGCTGGGTCATAAGGGAGTTCTATGGATAGTTTTTTGAGGAACCTCCATACTGTTTTCCAGAGCAGCTGCCCCAGTTTACATTGCCACCAGCAGTGTAGGAGGGTGCCCATCTCTCCACACCCTCGTCAGCATCTATAGTCTCTTGATTTGTTCATTTTGGTCACTCTGACTGGCATGAGTTTGTATCTCAGTGTGGTTTTGATTTGTGTTTCCCTGATGATGAGTGATGTTGAGCATCGTTTCATGTGCCTGTAGGCCATCTGGATGTCCTCTTTGGAGAAATGTCTGTTCATGTCTTCTGCCCATTTCTTCACTGGGTTATTTGTTTTGTGGGTGTGAAGTTTGGTGAGTTTCTTGTATATTTTCGATATTAGCCCTTTATCTGATATGTCATTTGCAACTATCTTTTCCTATTCTGTCGGTTGCCTATTAGTTTTCTTGATTGTTTCCTTTGCAGTGCAGAAGCTTTTTATCTTGATGAAGTCCCAAGAGTTCAGTTTTGCTTTCATTTCCCTTGCCTTTGAGGATGTGTCCAGTAGGAAATTGCTGCGATGGAGGTCTAGGAGGTTTTTTCCTACTTTCTCCTCAAGGGTTTTGATGGTTTCCTGTCTCACATTCAGGTCCTTCAGCCATTTTGAGTTTATTTTTGTGTATGGTGTAAGAGAGTGGTCTAGTTTCATTCTTCTACATGTTGCTGTCCAGTTCTCCCAGCACTACCTACTAAAGAGGCAGTCTTTTCCATCGGATACTCTTTCCTGCTTTGTCAAAAATTAATTGACCGTACATTTGTGGGCCCAGTTCTGGGTTCTCTATTCTATTCCATTGGTCTATGTGTTGGGGCAACATTTCTAAAGTAATGAAAGAAAATCCATCAGCCTAAAATTGCTTCTTTGTTGAAAATATATTTCAAATATAAAAGCAAAATTAAAATTCTTTCATCCATGTAAAATTTGAAAGAATTTATTGCAACCAGTCCTGCAGTGTGAGAAATCTAAGTTGTTCAGACAAAAGAAAATGATACCAAAAGGAAATATAGATCTGCTCAATGGAATGAAGATTCCTGGAAATAGTAGAGATGAAATGTTATTAATATTTTTAAAACAGTTGACTTTGTAAAAAAGTAATGTGTTCTGGGATATATAACATATGTAAGAGTAATTACAGGCAAAGGCATGGCGATAATATAAAAAAGTTCACAGAGGAAGAAACAGAAATATACCTTTGTAAGGTTCTTGCACTATATGTGAGGTGGCATAATATTACTTGGAGATAGAGTGTAATAAATAATACTATACTATACTTGGGATCTGATAAATCCTAAAACAACTTTGTCTGCTCCTCCTCCTCCCCTCTCAAAATAAATAAAGTAAACTTAAAAAAATATGAGTTCAAACTCCAAAGCCCACAAAGGAGGTAAGCTGGAATCATAGAATATATGTAGTAGACAGAAAACAAATATCAATTGGATAAAAAAGAATAAATTCAGTTAATATAAAAAGAAAAGAATGGAAAAGAAGGTGGAAAAAAGAATGAGTGAGAAAAAAACATATAAGGAAAATAGGAAACAGAGAGAAAATGGTAGATTTAAACTTGGACATATCACTAACCAAATGATAAATGTAAATGTAATTATCCCAATTAAAATAAGGGATATTTGGGCACCTGGGTGGCTCAGTCAGTAAGCATCCCATTCTTGGTATTGGCTCAGGTCATGATCTCACAGTTTGTGGTATTAAGCCCTGAGTCAGGCTTCATGCTGACAATGTGAAGCCTGCTTGGTGTTCTCTCTCTCTCTGCTCCTTCTGCTCCCCTCTCAAAATAAATAAATAAACCTTAAAAAAAGAAGAGATTGTTAGTTAGGAAAACAAAACAAAACAAATAAACAAGGCTTGGTCTATGCTTCTTGTGAGAAAATCACATAAATAATTTAAAAGATAGGTGAAAAGCAAATGGGTGGATAAAGAAACATCATGTTAACATTAACCAAAGAAAGTTGGAGAGAATAGACTTGAAAAGAGTACCATTCAGCTAACTGGATTTTTTTAAATTAAAAAAATACTCAATATGTGTATTAGCCAAAATGGGCTGGAGTGTGTGTTTTGCTGTGTGCAAAACAATCCCCAAATTCCTGTAGCCTGAATAATAATGGCTTACTTTTTTTTTTGAACTTCACATGTCCTGTGGCTTACATGAGGATGAGAGTGCAGCCATCATCCCAGTCACCCTTACTGCAGAGGAAGAGAGAACTCTAGGGTCTCACACTGAGAATTAAATACTTAGTCCTGAAATGCCTGAGCCCTTCCACATGGAATTCTTTGTCCAAACTGCCAATAGTTTAAGTAGGTTAAGAAAAGAACAAGAAAACATTTAGTTACATGTGTAATGGTTTATTAACATTCCATGGCCAGCATGGTGTACAGAATGCAGATGGCAGTGTAGGTAAGGAAGAGGTTGGAGCGTTAGTTGTGACAATGTGGGTGATTTTCAATGTTTTCCCTTCCCACAAAGTTGCATGTATTACTCTTTCTCAAAATAAATCTTAATTCCTTTAAAATGAGGAGATTAAAGAGTGACTTGACATCAAGTCAGCACATGTGTGAACAAACGTAAATATATAATCATACTTATTTTTATGTAGACTATCTCTGGAAAGAAAAGAAAGTGTTACTAGTAGTTTCTGGAAAGGAAACAACTGGTGCAAGATTAGTGGGGAAGAAATATTCTCTTTCCACTGAATACTATTTTTAATGATTTGATTTTTTCCCTTAAGTATATATTACTGCTATGGGTTGGATTATGTTTTTCCGAAACTCATATATTGAATTCCTAATCCCCAGTACCTCAAAATGTGACCTTATTTGGAAATAGGGTAGTTGCAGATATACATGTGTATGTCCAAATTTCCTCTTTTTTATAAGGATACAATTAATATTAGAATAGGGGCCATCCTGGGGTGCCTGTGTGGCTCAGTCAGTTGGGTGTCTGACTTCAGCTCAGATCATGATCCTGCAGTTTGTGGGTTCTAGTCCAGGCCTGGGCTCTGTGCTGACAGCTCAGAGCCTAAAGCTTGCATTGGATTCTGTGTCTCCCTATTTACCCCTCCCCCGCTCGCACTCCGAGTGTGTGTGTGTGTGTGTGTGTGTGTGTGTGTGTGTGTGTGTGAAAAATAAATAACATTAGAATAGGGGCCATCCTATTCCAGTATGGCTTCATTTTGTGGTATGTTGTTATGGTAGCCCTAGCAAAGTAATACAATTACTCATGAAAAAATGAGCATTAAAAATAAAGAAACCAGGTGGATAATTAATGTACAGTTGTTACAGTATTTCAGAGGGAACAGAACCAAGAGAATTTGAGTTATTCTGGGAAAAGAGGGGGTGTCCAAAACTTTTTCTGATGTGACAAGGAAGACTTTAAAGGAACAATAAAGATAGAAATATAGTTTGACTTAATTGAGATAATTTTATAGCTGAAACAAAGACACACTTTTGTTGAGAGACTATCCTATTGTTGTTGGGTGTGTACTCATTGAGTTTGGCTATGTAACTTGATTTTTAATTAAGCCTTCACAGGGGCCATCTCAGTTCTCAAAAGTGGTTTGATTCTTGATATTCATAATCTTCCAAAAAGAGTTCACTTGTCAGATCACTCGTCATATTCAGTGCATGGCTGAACGGAAAGAATACTGGGTCTGGTTTAGAACACCTGACTTATATCCTGACTTTTATGACTTCAGTGAATTATTTAAGTGTTGGAAGTTGGTAACTCTTTGGAAACTGTTCAAAGCCATGCAAATATTTCTGCTTGATACAAAGAGATTAAGAGTTTCTGTATATTACTGTCATTTCTTTATTGCTTTATTAAGAGTTGTTTTTTTTTTTTTACCATATCTGTATTATCCATATCTATGCATGAAAGCTGGAATATAGGGATGGAGTGCTTTATGTATTTCTTAGTTATAATGGTAAGTGCTCCTCAGATCAACAAGAACTGTCTTTTTGTTTTTATATGCTACAAAATTGTGAGTGCCTTTTTTGGTATTAATACATTAATATACTTTGAAACAACTTCATAGAAAAGTTGACTAGAAGCTCTTTGGCACCATGATAATCTTACTGTCAACAGAATAAATATTCCAAAGCTCACTTCATCTGTTGTTTGCTCTCCTTGACTATTTTAAAATTATTTTCATGTCACAAAATTTGCTGCATGTCTCTGTTTTTGCCAAGTTATGTTTGTGACATATTTTTTACAGAGACCAAATGAAAGCAAAATATCCATTAGTTTGAGGACTACTTCTCTAACTGCTTATTTATTATTTTACTAATAAATTATTTAGGTTATACATGGAAAATTACAACTTCATTTAACACAATGCCATAAAATACAAGGAATTGAAGCTCACTTAGCAAGAAAATTTCAGTGCAAGTGTTGCCAACACTTTCCCCAGCTGCAGGCTTTAGGAAGAACTGAAGAAAGAAAGCACATGTTACATTAGGAAGGTGCCGCCCTTCAATGAATAATGACTAAGGTAGTAAGCTTAAAGTGAAAGCGACAAATGGGAAGATTCAAAGTTCAGTTCTAATGTATAGATCCGTTAAGCCCAGTTATTTAAATCTATGTGTCAGATGAAATTTTAATTCTAAAGATTGATTTTCTTATTTCCTTCAGTGTGAATATGCGAATTCAAAAAAAATGCTTACCTCTCTCAGGAAATGGGTCTTATTTCTGGTTTCGCTTAATATCACTGGAGAATGACCTTTCCCAGATAATTAGTTTTTCCTGTTAACTGAAGTCTAACATTTTACGGCATCGAGATGTTATTAAATATAATGAGTTCTGAAGTTTCTTAATAAAATGTAATGAAAAAAATAAAATATAACTGAAATCAACTGAAATTGCAGATCTCAAGGTCATAAGTTTGAAAATCAGTTTAGTATTTTGCTCACTTTAAAACAGTCGTTATTGATGCTATGATATGGGGGTGAATATTATCTAGTTAGAGGAGATGATCTGAAACGTTACTTCTTTGAACTAAAAAATTATTGTGAGATATTCAGACTTTGCTCATTACACATTATATTAATGTAATAATAATTACAAATTACTAACAATTAGTAATTACACATTAGTGCAATAATATTTATTTAAACCATTATAAGACTATACTATTGAATTAGAGACAAAAATTGCACATTGCTAATTTCTGCTAGACACTAATTTTAATGAGACTGTCACCTGTCATTCTAGAATACAGTAATGACTTCTACTGCTGTTGAGGCAGTCCAAAGAACTCCAAGATGGCAGGGATCTTTTCTGTTCACTTAAGTATTAAAATGCATAGAATAGTGCCTAGCACATGATTAAAGTTGGTCAAATATTTTTTTGAACTGATGTCATCTGGAGCTGAGCTTTTAGGTTTAATATTTGCGTTGCTACTTTGTAGTATGAGTGTCTGTGGGTCAAGTATTTAACCTCTCTGTGTAGTCATTTCCACATCACTAAAGTGGAGATCATAGTAGTTCCTATCTCATAGAGTCATTGAGAGAAATTATTGCATTACACACTCATACATTAGGATAACATGCTGCAGATAGGAAGAGTTAAAATTATTAAACACTGTATTCATTATTATTGAATAGCTTAGGTTGTTCTCCCAAATGCCCCAGCAGAAAGTAGAATCCATCACCCTTCTACTGCTAATGTACTTTGGGGAATGTTTATCATGGATAGATGGTTAGAGAGTTGTTAGCATCATGGTGCTATAGAGTCATTTATCTTCTTTACACTCACTTTGGCCCTTTCTATATTCCACTTCCATCGTCCTTTTGCTAACTGGTCTAGCTATGAGCACTTTTTCTACTTTTCTGCCCTGCATTCCTCTTGAGCTCCTTTGCCTTGCTGTTTTCCTTTGCTTCTCATTTGTCTCTCTTCTTGATATTTTATCACTATTATATGTCAGTCTTGTGCACTCTGAATGCAGCATATTGCCAAAAAGTCAGTCTTCAGATAATTGAGGTCTTCCTATACTTTAGACCTTTGGGGATTCTTAGATGATGGCTCCTGGCTTTAGTTAGATGAGCTGGTAAATCTTTATAGCGCTAGCTTACTGTGGGCTAACACCAGGCTACTAGCATATCATATAATTAAATGGTTTCTCTATATTTTAACAACCAGACGTCATAATGAATCTTGAAGATGGTACATACAGACATACCAATTTATTTCTTAATGCATTTTTTATGGCTGCCATTGCAGGAAGCTGGAACTGGTCCTGACTGAGTGCATTTGATGTCATTAAAACATAATAGAATTAATGAATAAGCAGTACATAAAAGTCCAAAGCCAACACAACAAATTTGGATAATATAAACATCATAAACATATATGATACATTCTTTTCCCTTAGTAATAATAACTCATCAGGCAGTAGGCAATATATTATCTCTTCCGCAGAATTATAGGGCTAAAAGTTTGTCTAATAAAAGAAAAGTTAGTTAATGCTTTACAGGAATTGCCCCACACTGAAAATCAGTCTCTCAATCTGTCTATCTCTCTCTCCCTTTTCCCTAGCTATCTAGGATTCACCTAAAAGTAAAAGTAACATAAAAGTGAGTCCTGTGGTGAAGTTGAAAATGAGGCTTGCATACTCCAGAAAGTGCACCATAAAGTTCATTTGTGGGTACACAAAGAAAATATTAGTAAATATCTTATGCCATTTAAACTTATGTTTTGAGGTACCCAACATTAAATGTTATATTAATACACTAATGTATGTACATAGTTTATCGATGAAAACATCGTATGTGGCAGTGTATATTGTTTCCTGATGGAGCACACTATTAAAAAGATTTGGCGATAAATAAGCTGGGAATAGCTGAGAATCATAAAATGTTGTAGATACCTGTTAGTTGTTTATCCCAAAGTCCTTTCTGAGTTTCTATTATCATGTATGTGATCTTGTTTCTGGGAATGGACTTTTGCAAAAGTAAAAAAAAATAAAGAATCCAGAGACCACAGAGAAGGAAAAAAAAGTGCAAAGGGCTAATCAAAACATTGAAGTAGCAATCTGTAAATGAAACATAGTCTACCAGAAATATTGCCACATCAGGAAAATCAGGTTTTTAAAGCTTAATATTATTTCAGAACATTCTTATTACATTCACTATAAAACATGAGTATTAAAAGAGTATAATATTGCCTTTTGAGAATTTTTATATAAAGCCTATTTAATGGTTTTCACCAAAAATCATTAGATAGTGGAATTCATTCATTCATTTAATATACTAGATGCTGGTAATAGGAATGATCAGGCCTCACTATTTTTAGTAAGTTTACAGGCTAAATAAGGAGGCAAGAGAGTATGATGAATAAAGTAAAGCACTCTAAAAATATATAAATACCAAATAAAAAGTACTTATGAATAGTATTATTTACTTTTACAATGACACTATATAAGAAATATAAGCTTGGAAACTAAGAAGCCAAATTAACCATCATTATAATTTTAGCAATTCAGAGAATTGGTCAGTAACCAAAGAGGTGAATTGTTAATGGCTTTACCAACACAATAAATATTTGTAAATAAAATCACAAATTAATTTTTGCTGTTTGAGAACATTTTCAAATTTTGAAATAAACATTATTTGAAATTAATTACATAGGAAGTATGATATAGCATTTTATCTGGTATTTTCTACATTATTTGGACATTTATACACTTTTAGTCATATTAAATTCTATTCTACAATTCAAAAAAATCACAATGTTCTTTAAAAAGACAAATACTTATGATGAAAATTTAAAGAAATCGAGGAAGGCTATTATTAAAAAAACAAAAGAAAAAAAGTATTGTCAAGGATCTGGAGGAAATGGAATCCTTGTACACTGTGAGTAGGAATGCAAAATGGTACAGTTACTATGGGAAATAGTATAGAGGTTTCTTTAAAAAATTAGAAATACAGCTACCATATGATCCAGCAATCCTACTTGTGGGCATTTATCCAAAAAAATTTAAATAAGAGTCTCAAAGAATGCCTATATTCATTACAGCACTCATCACAGTAACCAAGAGATGGAAATACCCAAATATCCTTTGATAGATGAATGGGTAAACAAAACATGGTATATACATACAAAGAAATTTTACTCAGCCTTAAAAAAGGACATTCTGCAATATGCTGTAACATGAATGTTATGAGTACACTATGCTAAAAAAAAAAACAAAACAGTTCTAGAAGTACAAATACTGCCTGATTCTACTTACACAAGATACATAAAGTGTCAAACTCATAGATTCAGTGAGTAGAAAGGAGATTATATGGGGAGGAAGAAATGGGGAGTTCCTAATCAATGAGCATAAAATTTTAGTTATATAAGATGTGTCAGGGTTCTCCAGAAAAACTGAACCAAATAGTTTGGATGAATAGATAGATAAATACAGATGTATAAAAAGAGATATGGACATATAGACAATTGATTTTGATATAGATATAGTGATAATAGCTTTATCATAGGAATTGGCTCACACAGTTATGGAGGCCCAGACGTCTCACAGTCTGCCATCTTGAAGCTGGAGAGCTACAGAAGCTGGAGGTGGAATTCAGCCTAATTCTAAAGGCCCGAGAATGAGTACTGATCCAGTAAGTGGTCCGGGCTGAGACCAAGAGCCCAAGAACCAGGAGCATCGATGTCTAAGGGTATAAGTTGGATTCCTCAGTTCAAGCAAGTTCTCTCTAGGAAAGATTTCATAACCCAAACTCTCTTTTTTGTCTTATAGAACTGTCATTTCCAGAATGTGGCTTTCAAGTTTGGCATGCCTATCTATATCAGTCCCGCAGAGGAGGAAAGATGAGAAAGTTTATTCATGGGTGAATTTTACTAGTCAGACCCAGGTCTAAAACCTATCACTTCCGCACACATTTCAACTAACTAAGGACATCTAGTTAGGTGAAATCTATCTGAAAGGTAGGAAAGAAATGCTGTCTGCTTCTGGGTCAAAGACATAGATGACCAATAAGTCAATCTGTCACAAACCTCTCAGTAAAATTAAAATTCAATGCAGGTTTTCATGGAATTGGTTTTGTAATATTAAACTCATAGGACATAAAGGTTGTCTAAATATAAAGTAATTCTCCATGGCCATCTAATGTATATGATAGCATTTTTATAATTCATTTACTTTTTTTAATGCAATGATCCTTTTTTTTTTTTTTTTAAGGATCTGACTGAGCCACCCAGGTACCCCATAGTTCATTAACTTTGAACTCTGGGCAAAGCTAGAGCAATGTTGGGATTCTTTGTAATTTCTGACAACTGATCCAGCATATTTTAGAGAATATGTTGTATGAGGGACTGACATTTTTTAATAATAATATTTTTATTTTTTTAAGGAATATAACATTAAGTTGGTGATACAATTATGGGCTTTTACTTAGGTGAATATTTCCTTCCATTGTTCAAATTGTGCTTTCTCTGACTTTTCATGGCTTCCTGCAATATGATGAACATTTCTCTATTTTAGTCACAAGATGGCATTAAAACTCACATTTGATAACTATATTCATTAGGAAGGAAATGGTATTTAGTCAAAATTAGAAATTTCTCAGGGAAAACAATTACACCATCAAGAAAAGAAGAAGGGCAACTGCTATTAAATTCAATTAAATAGTGGTAAATTTCAAATGAAATATAAAGAATGGACTCAATTATTAAAAACAAAGGTCTTATTCAAATAAGTTAATGGGAGTATATTCTATTATTAGAAATGGAATAGAATATTTTATAAATCTTGGGGCGCCTGTGTGGTTTAGTCGGTTGAGCATCCGGTTTCCGCTCAGGTCACGATCTCATGGTTCGTGGGTTCGAGCCCCGCATTGGGCTCTGTGCTGAGGGCTGGCTCAGAGCCTAGAGCCTGTCTTTGGATTCTATGTCTCTGTGTCTCCTTCTCTCTCAGATCCTCCCCTGTTCACGCTGTCTCTCTCTCTCTCTCTCTCAAAAACAAATAAAATATTTTAAAAAATTAAAAAAATAATTTTTAATAAATCTCTATTAAAAGTAAAACCTAAGGGTGCTTGGGTGGCTCTGTCAGTTGTATGACGGATGTTTTATTTCTGGAGGTTGAATTATTGAGTTTGAGCCCCGCCTCTGGTTCTGCACTGACCCCTGAGTTTGCCTGCCAGTCCCACTCCTGTACACATCCTCTCTCTCTCAAAATAAACAAACTTTACAAAAAGATGAAAGTGTTATAAAAAAATAGTAAAAGTAAAAATAAAACCCAGCTAATACTTACTTATACTTCACTGAGATCAATTATCTTTTTCACTGGATTAATTATCTTTTTCTTTCCCAGAAAATCTTGAACCAGTGGTAGTAAAAATGTTCAGTTTTAATACATAATTCTAAAGCATGCTACAATAGAAGACATCACATTTGCAGGTGGCCAGTAAAATAGAGAGAAACCACAACATCCCAAATTTATTTTTTAAAAAAAGCAATGGTAAATATCTATAACATTTATGTTATTCTTTATGTCTCTTACAGAAAAAAATATAGAATATGGTCTACAACCTACTATTTTAATCATCAAAGAATATAATACTTTTAATAAAACTTCACTTGAATTTGACAAGGTATTTGTTGGTGGTACTAGGAAAGAAAATAATAGACATTTTAAGATTATCTGTTTTTCTTTTTAAATATGGAAAGCTATGGAAGGACAAGCACTTGACTGTGTATACATTTAGTTGTTTATATTAACAAAATTATTTTGAATGCCTATAATTTAACTCACATAGTATCTTGGAACTGTAAATCATAAAGTTTATTTTTATTTTAAGATGTCTAGTGACAATTCACTGAATCAGTAAATTCATTAGTAACTACACAGTTCATTTTTCAGGGTAATTTATATGCAGCAGTTAGAGTTTTCATTCAAAATACTTTTTAAAACAAGAAAATATCCATCATTTCCTTTAAAATTTAACTTAAAATTTATCTCCTCTTAGGACATTTACCAACCAATCCATCTAAGAACTAATAATAATTTTCCATTTTACTCAGAAATGTTTAATTTGACCATGTCATCACAGAATTTTGCCTTGTTCTACCTTTCATACTACTCTGTAAATTTTTAAATTAATTATAGTCATGTTAATATATAAGGCCCAGGACAATAAGGCTTATAAAATACAGTTGCAGTGATCAAAGAATATTTTGTTTTATTTTTGTTTTCTTATGCTATGAATATAGCATGAGATCTATCCTCGTAACAGATTTTTTTAATGTTTATTTATTTATTTTTGAGGGAGATTAAAAAGTGTGAGAGAGCACAAATGTGCATGCACATGAGCAGGGGAAGGACAGAAAGGGAGAGAGAGAATCCTGAACAAGTTTCACACCGACAACGCAAGACCAGACGCAGTAGATCATGACCTGAGCCAAAATCAAGAGTCTAATGCTTAACTGACTGAGCCACCCAGGTGTCCTTTAACAGATTTTAAGTGTACAATAATGTTAGTTATAGACACAATGTTGGACAGTAGGTTAGTGACTGACAATTTTCCAAGTTACAACAGCTGGGAGAGAGTCTGAAATTGACCAACTGTAACAAACTGGATATTATGTTCAACTCACTGTTTTAGAACTGTCTTCCCTCTTATAAACAGAGTATTCTTTGAGATATTAAAAAAATTTCCTCACATCTCATATAGGAACATGGGATGTCAAATGATTTCTTCGATTGCTTCCATCATACCTGGATTCACAGTTCTTTTCAGAAAGTCATATATGACAATTTTATGCCTCTACTTACTCCTTCATTCTTAGAACACATTGTTCCTTTGAGTACTGTAATTTCACAATTTGATGTTTTCTTTGTATATCTCCAGAGGTTTCTCTTTTCCTTGACCTTTCAACACTGAAGTTTCTCAGAGGTTTTTCTCTTATTTTAATGTCTTCTACCTTTAATAGATCATCTACTTTCAGTGATTCAATGTCTCTCTTCTTAAAATGTATTGGGCTACTGATCTCCAGGGTAACACATCAAATGGCCTACCAAACATCTCCATCTGATTTTCTCACATCCATTTATATAGAAACTCAACCATAATGGAACTAATGACCCTTCCCAAACCTTAATTTCCTCTGCAAGTCAACAGTGATGCCTCATTAGAACTCATCCAGAACTCATAGCTGACACCTCTATCTCTTATATTTTCTAAATCCCATCAAGTCACGTAGTTCTTCCAATTCTATCAAATTTATCTTGAACTTGTCAACTATTTCCATTTTAAGTGACATGATCATAGCCCAAATTACCATAGATTCTCATTTCTTTGTTTTATACTACTCAATTAAAAATAAACTTAGAATAAAGTTAAAAATTATTTAAAAAGACCTACCCAGCTCTGAAATTTGACTCTGCCCATCTCTCTTCCCTAATCATATATTTTTCTCCTTTGCTCATTATGTTGAGTCATACTGGTTTCAATTCAACCCTAAAGATAAATTCTCTTTTCCTTGTCTCTGGGCCATCAAAAACAAGTGTTTCTACCTACACCTGGAATATTCATTCTTCAAATTATTATATGTAAGCTATGCAAGAATATAGTCCTCAATTCCCTAATTTTGTCTATTTATCCTCAATATAGACTTTCATGTCAACCTGCCCTTCTTCATTTGTAGCTTTTATTGGAATTGTTTAATGACTCTTTTTGAACCAGTTTCAAATATATATCCTCATTATCTATTATGTTATCTGATATATAATAGATGCATAATAAATAGTTATAGGATGAATTAATTGATGAACAAATAAATAAATTCACTAGGCACATATTGAAACTTCAATAATATTGAGCCTTTAACAATAGATTGTTAAAAAGGTTTATTTATTCCTGCACCACACACGACTTCTCCCTTTTTCGAGGGCCAAGTTGAGTGCCTCTGTAAATGGATGCTGTGAGATTTTGATTGAGGTATTTCCCTGTGCCAGAAGCTTCTGAATGGTGCAAAGATTACAACAGAGATAGAGCTCTGATGATAATAATGTAACAAAATCCTCTAGGGACAATTCAGAGTAAAGGCTCATTCTAAGCATGAGAGCTCCTGAGGCATACCTGAGTACAGATTCTTAAATCTGGCTGCACATTAAAACCACCTGGGGAGCTTTGAAAAACTATCAGGACCTGGGCTCCACTCCAGATCATTTAATTTAAAATACCTGGGGTAGGATTTGGCCATCAGGTTTTGTTTGCCACTTTTAATGTTTTCAAGTAATACCATTTTGCATCCTATTATGAAAAGTTCAACAGTGGCTGCAAACATGACTTTTCACTAGAATATTTAGGAGTCAATTAAATAAAATAGAAAATTGCCAGACCCATGCCTGGAATTACTGATTCAGTTGGACTGGAATTAGACTCAGTAATATGTGTTTTTAAAGTTGTCCTTGTAGAGAATCATGCTGTCTGTGAAAAGTAAAAGTTTGACTTCTTCGTTGCAAATTTTGATGTATTTTGTTTCATCTTGTTGTCTGATTGCTGATGCTAGGACTTCCAACACTGTGTTAAAGAACAGCGGTGAGAGTGGACGTCCTGTAATGTTCCTAATCTCAGGGGGAAAGGTGTCAGTTTTTCTCCATTGAGGATAATATTAGCTGTGGGTTTTTCATATATGGCTTTTTCTACTTTGATTTTCTTAAGGGTTTTTATTAAGAAAGAATGCCATATTTTGTTGAATGCTTTTTCTGTCTCTATTGACAGGATCATATGGCTCTTATCCTTTCTTTTATTAATGTGACGTATCACATTGATTGGTTTGCAAATATTGAACAAGCCCTGTAGCCCAGGAATAAATCCCACTTGATCATGATGGATAATTCTTTTTATATGCTATTGAATTCAATTTGCTAGTATTTTGTTGATAATTTCTGCATCCATGTTTATCAGGGATATTGGCCTGTAATTCTCCTTTTTTGGGGGGTCTCTGTCTGGTTTGGGAATCAAGGTAATGCTGGCTTCATAGAATGAGTCCAGAAGCTTTCCTTCCATTTCTATTTTTTGGAACAGCTTGAGAAAGATAGGTATTAACTCTGCTTTAAATGTCTGAAAGAATTCCCCTAGGAAACCATCTGTTCCAGGTCTCTTATTTGTTGGAATTGTTGGATTTTTGATAACTGATTCAGTTTCTTTAGTCAAAATTGGACTGGCATTCTTCTCAAAGCTAGACTAAACCATCTTAAAATTTGTATGTAACCACAAAAGACCCCGAATAGCCAAAGTGGTATTGAAAAAGAAAACCAAAGCAGGAAGCATCAAAATCCCAGACTTTAGTCTCTATTACAAAGCTGTAATCATCAAGACAGTATGGTGTTGGTGCAAAAACAGACACATAGACCAATCCGAATAGAATAGAAAACCTAGAAATGGCCCTACAGATGTATGGCCAACTAATATTTGACAAAGCAGAAAAGAGTATCCAGTGGAAAAAAGACAGTCTCTTTAGCAGATGGTGCTGGGAGAACTGGACAGCAACATGCAGAAGAATGAAACTAGACCACTTTCTTACACCATACACAAAAACAAACTCAAAATGGATGAAAAAGCTAAATATGAGACAGGAAACCATCAAACCCCTAGAGGAGAAAGCAGGCAACAACCTCTTTAACCTCAGCTGCAGCAATTTCTTGCTCAACACATCTCCAAAGGCAAGGGAATTAAAAGCAAAATTGAACTATTGGGACCTCATCAAGATAAAAAAAACTTCTGCACTGCAAAGGAAACAATCAAGAAAACTAAAAAGCATCCTATGGAATGGGAAAAGATATATGCAAATGACATATCCGATAAAGGGTTAGTATCCAAAATCTATAAAGAACTTACCAAACTCAACACCTGAAAAACAAATAATCCAGTGAAGAAATGGGCATAAGACATGAATAGACACTTTTCCAAAAAGGACATCCAGATGGTCAACAGACACATGAAAAGATGCTCAACATCACTCATCATCAGGGAAATACAAATTAAAACCACACTGAGATACCACCTCATACCACTCAAAATGGCTGAATTAACAGCTCAGGAAACAGATGCTGGCGAGGATGTGGAGAAGAAGGAACTCTCTCGCACTGTTGGTGGGAATGTAAACTGGTGCAGCCACTCTGGAAAACAGTGTGAAGGTTCCTAAAATTTTAAAAATAAAACTACCTAACAACCCAGAAAAAGTGCTATTAGATATTTATCCAAAGGATACAGGAGTGCTGATTAAAAGGGCACATGTACTCCAATGTTTATAGCAGCACTTTCAACAATAGCCAAATTATGGAAAGAGCCTAAATGTCCATCAACTGATGAATGGATCAAGAAGATGTGGTTTATGTATACAATGAAATACTTCTTGGCAATGAGAAAGCATGAAATCATGCCATTTGCAGCAACATGGATGGAACTAGAAGGTATTATGCTAAGTGATATAAGTCAGTCAGAGAAAGACAGATGTAAGTTTGCACTCATATGTGGAACTTGAGAAACTTAACAGAAGACTATGGGGGAAGGGATGGGGAAAATAGAGAGGGAGGGAGGAAAACCATAAGAGACTCTAAAATACAGAAAAGTGAAAAAAATCTGCTCCTTTGATATGGGATGGAAAGAATTCCTGGTTCTCACCTTTTTTGGGGATACAAATATGCCTTTTTAAGGCCAGCATAAATCAACTCTAGGTGTCTTCCACTTCTTCAAGGTGGAGATGTATCCAAGTCTGGACTGTATCTCTTTTGAAATATAAATGCCAAGGAGGATGGCACTCCATTCTTCCTAGTACCTTAATAGATTAATCTAGTGTAATACATTTTTTTGGAACCAGATATTTGTTAAAAACACCAAAACGGGGGCACCTAGGTGGCTTAGTAGATTGAGCATCAGACTCTTAATTTCAGCTCAGGTCATGATCCTAGGGTCATGGGATAGAGCCCATATTGGGCTCCATGCTTAGATTGGAGCCTGCTTAAGATTCTCATTCTCTCTCTTTCTCTTTCTCTTTCTCTGTGTCTCTCTCAAAAATAAATAAACATTAAAAATAAAGAAGAGGGATCAGAGGAGGCTGACTGAAATCTGGTTAAGGATAGTCTTTACCATTAGGGAATTGCTCTGACTGTAATAATTTAGCCTTACTGGAAATTAAGAGAGGTTTTATTATCCTTTCATGTCATAGTAGTATATTAGACAAATGAATAAAGATCTAATTTTCATGGTATATGAATACTGAAACGTTTCTAGGATAAGTGAAAGCAAAAATTCCCTATCAGTATGCAGTATAATTTCCCATGTCTAAGAAGTACTAAAAAATCTAGGGAGAATCTGTGTCTCCACATTGTGGGGATATGAATTCAGTGAGTTTACCCACAATGAAACTTAATCTAATGCCAACTCAAAAACAAACAGCACTTTTATTTTTCTACAACCTAAAGGAATAATTAGATATTTTGTGGCTATATTTTCATATAATCAAAATAATACATTAAGTCAGAAGAGTGACTTATTAGATTCATTTTTAAACAAAAAAATAATCTTTGTACTTAATATTCCATTTCTGGATTGTATAAGGAATAAAGATATTTTTGTCCCTTTTTGTCCCTTTTGTGAGTTCCTAGAAAGTAAAGTTTTATAATACTAAGTTTAATCAACTAAGATACCTTTGACATTACCTGTCTGAAGTGGCTTAAGCAATAAAGGTTTTTTTGGTTAATTCATTTAATAAGAATCACTTGTATGTAGATATATGATTACTATGCCAGTTCAGCAATGTCATATAGAACCCACATATTTTCCAATCTCTGCACTGCCACCTCCAAGTAGTTTGATTTTCATTTTTAGGCTGGTCACCATATAGTAGCAATATGACTGCTTCAGATCTATTGACCACATATATATCTGATGAAAAGAGTAAAATCTTTTCCTGGGACTTTCTAGCAGACATCCTATTTGGATAATAGTCACAAATCCAGTACACGGCAAAAGAGAATGAAATTGCAAATACCAGTGTAGGCTAGGCGTAATTCATCACCTTGCCTTGGGCACACTGGAATTCTATAAAGTAAAGAAAAATGAGGAAACATCTTTAGAAAAATAAGGCAAACAATAGCATCTGCCACACCAGTATCAATTAGAGTATACAGAAATAGGTATTCTCATCATCAGTTAACAGGAATATAAAATCTCAGACCCTAGTTACCAATGTTACTGAAATTTGAAAATGCAGCAAATGCTATGAGAAATAAAATTAATTGTTGGTGATAGCAACAATTAGAGAATAATAAAAAATGAGCTACTCTCAGATATTGAAATGAATAGACTGAAGACTTACATTATACAGAGTAAAGCCTGAAAGAAGTGGTCTGAGGCACTGAAGAGCAGAAGAATAGAGGACTCCAAAATTCAACAGGCCAAAGACAAATCACATCTGCTACTTGAGTGTTGGCAAGGGATTGTTGGCTTGAGAGTTTCACCTGGAAAGAGGAAGACTTGGCTCAAAGAGACTGGAGATTTATAGATAGATAACTATGAATAGATAGCAACTAGCTAGAGAAATGCATGCAATCCAAGAGGTTGCAGAGAAGAAATATCTAGCCATGTGGAAGCCTTTGTAGAACAGAAACACTTTTTCCAGAGTTATTTTCAACATTTGCTACGTTCACAGAACACAGATGTTAATCAATGAAAGTGTCCGCTAAGTAAGACCTTTCCATCCTTCTTAAGCCTCTCCACTTCCTATACCATTCTGGCCATGTGGGATTCAGAAACTACACTCAAGCTAGGAGAGAAGGAGAAAAAGGACAAGGTGAAAAAATTAAAACGCAAAGAGGATGACTACCCCCTTCCCAATTGTTAGCAACCAACCTATAGCCAGCTCAAACCAGAGGCGGAGAGGTTTTCAATCAGAATGAAGTACTGAAACTCTCTGGGGACTGATGGTCATGATAAGACTCTTTATGACCACGATTGCTACTCCTTTATTTGCATTTAAAAGATGTGTTACATATACTATTTTATATATATGATCCAGATATGATATACTCACATATACATATTTAAAAACATATAAATAGGTATGTAAATTTTCTTCTGCAGTAATCATAAAAATCTTTTTTCAAATCTGTTTCTCTGAGGGAGTATGGAGTTTTTTTGCTAAATTCTGTAACATGATTTTTTTACTATATTTCTGTATATGTGCATACTATATTTATGTTATATGTATCATGCATATTTTTTGTGTGTATGTGTATGTGGGACTGTGTATTTGTGTATGTGAGCACATTTGTGTATGTGAACACATTTGTGTATGTGAACACATTTGTGTATGTGTGCAAATTTTTAAGGGTTAAAAGGATGAGGTATTTGTGGTCAATTTAGTGAATATTTTCCTATTTTTCATTTCTGAATTAAAGGAAAAAATAACAAATGTTGTTTTCTAAAATCAAAAAGCAGAGGGAGATAGAAGACATTCTTCTTGGGTGTATCAACATTCAGTGAAATAGAAAGTAAATTGGAAAATTCTTCCTCATTCATGGAGTGAAAGTTATATATATTTAGAGTAAGAATATAGAATATCCATTGGATTTATTAAAGATAAAGCTTAATAACACATGTTTGGTATGCCAAAGAAGTTGTATTATTCTTTCAGCATCAAATTCTGAAGGCAGTAGAGTTATTATAATGTAAATATTAGATTACTGAGATGGCAATATTTTTAAATAAAAATATTCTTTATTGTTAATATATCTATTTAATTTTTTAACGCTTCAATAGATGACTAGCTAAAAAACAGATTAAAAGAATATGCTTTTATTGCTGTAAAGAAAATAATGCAAATTAAAATAATAGAGGAAACAGAACTTCTGTTCCTGGCATTTGTATCATATCTGTTTGAAAAACAGAAGGATAATTTTATACATATTGTATAACATATGTGATTTTAATTCTTCAAGCCAGATACATTGCCAATCTGTCTGCAAACACATTTTTAATCCAGAAAAAGAAATGTGTTAAAGTTTTTAAATTACATATGAATGGATAGAGAAAAGTTAAAGGCATTTCTTGCATTTTGTTTTTCCTTTATTTCAAACTTTTACTTAAATGGGTATTCAATCCATTTGTTCTATACATTTTCTAATTCCATATCATGTCAATAGTTTGCCACTATATTTATGCCATAGTGACATCATTTATAGCAATACAGCACATAGCAATTAAACTAAATAATACTTTACATGTTAACTAGCTAGACTCAATCTGATAAGAGGAAAGTTTAAACCAAGAGAGAGTACGTGATTACTTCAAAGTCTCACAGTCAATTAAAGGCATAGCTACAACTCACAATCAGGTTTCTTTCTGTCATCATAGTGTTGCTTTAAAAAAATATGCACTTTTCCAATGTCTGTTTTCTCATTAGAATTTTTTATATATTCCAGCATCCTACTTTTCTTTTTCCCCCCTGTAATAGAGATTACTGAAGTTTAATGTGCATAGAGAAATTAAAAGTATATATCAAAACATTTTCATGAAATGAATACACCTGTTAACCAACAGCCACATTAAAAAATTAAATATTACTAGCATTTGAGAATCCCTTGTTTTCGTCCCATAGTCACTAAACTCCTATAGCAAATCACTGATCTGCGTACTAACAACACAAGTTATTTTTTCTTGCTTTTGCGTTTCATATAAATGATATAACTTAGTATGTGCTCTTTTGTATTTGGCTTCTTTAACACAACATAATATCTGTGAGGTTCATGCATTTTGCGGTGTGTAATTATAGATAATTCATTTTAATTACTATACAGTATTTTAAGAAAATCACAATTTATTTATGTACTCTATTCTTGACAGGCATTTGAGTTGATGCTAGTGTTTGATTGTTAAATTAGTGCTGAGTATTTTTGTTTCTGTCTTTTGTTATGCATACTTTTACACGCATGTTTTTACTCAGTATATTCCAAGAAATGAGATTTCTGGATTATGGAAAGTGTTGACTTTTACTAGATGCTGCCAGTATTCCAATGTGATTGTATAAAGTTAACAATCTGTTTAGTAGTGCACTTTGCAGCGCACATTAATTTTGGTTCTTGCTATCCTGGAAGTTAATTGTTCTATCAACTAATAAAAGAAGAGTGTTAAATTTCCAATAGTAACTGATTGTCCTTTCTAAATTTTCAGTTATTTCATCTTTTGCTTCTTACTTTGAATTCTGACATTAGGTGCATTTACAGGATTTTTAGGTCTTCTTATAAACTGATTCTTTTATCATAGAAATGCCTTTCTATATCCCTGGCAACATTTCTTGTTCTGAAGTCTACTTTTTTTGATTTAGTATAACCATGCACATTTCTTATGCTTAGAATGTGCATAGTATATCTTTTGTCACACTGTACCTCCAACACATCTGTCTTCATATTTGTGTTTCATGTATACATACATACATATATATATATATAGTTGGGCCCTAGTTTTATATTCCATGTGAAAATCTCTGCCTTTTAAGAGAGTTATTTAATCATTTACATTTACTATAATTATTGGTTTGATTGAGTTTATGTCAATCATCTTGTCATTTGTTTCTATTTTCTCATATTTTATTTTTTCCTACCTCTCTCTTCCTGCTTCATTTTGGATTCATGTGTACTTTTAGATTCCATTTTATCTTTACTATTGGTTTTATAGGCATATCTTTTTTTTATTGTTTTAGTTGTTGCTTGGGTTTGAAATATGAATTATTCTTAAATTATTAGAGTCAAATCTCAAGTTAGAGCATACTACTTCAAGTATAATATAAGAATCTATAGTAGTATGTACCATTTCCCCAAAACTCTATTTTGTGCTGTATTTGTTATATGTACATATCATTTATATACATAAACATATGCTAATACACATACATATACTACTAGATTGAAATTAAAAATAAAGTTACTAATTTTTCTTTGAAAAGTTGGAAGAAAGGAGTTAAAGTGGTTGGACTGTCATCCACTTATTCCTTTTGCTTGGGAGAAATCCCTGGTAGGAAAAAAAGAATGTCAAGTGCCTGAAAATTCTCTTGATAAGTGGATCTCAAATGGATTAATAGTATAATCAAGAATAAGGGATCCAATGTCTGAAATATCCCTAGCTGGAAATCCCATAGTAAATAGAACCTAATTCATATGAGAAATCGTCCCCCAAAATGTCACTTAGTCTATACAACCCTCTGAGCTGTTTCACAACATCAGTACTCCCCACTTTGTGAAGAATCCCATGAACCTCATTTAAGCCCTCCAATAATCAAGGCCAAAGAGGCATGTCTGACTTGCTAACAAAGAACACCCTACCTTCATCATAGATTTCTCTTATTAATCTGAGCTTTCTTTAAATTGCTTTTATGTTTAAAATTGCATAGTAAAACATGATACTGGGCAAGATCTCTGGTTTTGTGAGTCTTATTTAACATTCTGACTCAATGTCAAATTGGATGCTTAACCAATTGAGCCATCCAGGCACCCCTATAAATTTATTTTCTTAATGCTAGTCTCCATAAATTTGATTATACTATTGCTTGTTGTAGTTTTCTTAGTGTTTTTCTCATTTGGAGTTGCTTGAGTTTTTAAATCTGCATTCTTATAGCTTTCATAAATTCTGGAAATGTTTCAGTCATTTTTTGTGGATTTGTACTCTTCTCTTCTCCTTCTTGGAATCCAATTATACCCATGTTAGGCCAGTTGATACTAGTCCATTTATCTCCGAGTCTCTTAATTTTCTTGGTCTATTTTTTCTTATTTTTATTTTTTCTCTGCTTTGCTGCTTCAATGTGGATAATTTCTGTTAATTTCTATGTCTTCTAATCATCTTATTTCTATGTCTTCTAATCATCTTTTCTTCTGTGTTTATTCTACTCTTAATTATATACACTGGATGCTTCATTTCAGTCATTATACTTTTCATTGTACATTTCATTCCATTTGGGTTATTTCATATTTGTAGCTTGCCCTCTATTAGACTCAGGTTTTTCTTCAAATACTTAAAATATTAAAATTGGTTATTTTAATGATTATCATCTCTATTTCTATCATTTATTTTATTTTTAATATTATTTTAATAACATTATTTTTCTAGTTATGGATCATATTATCTGTAGTTTTCATATGTTTCATCTATCTTTCTTTACTGGTGGTCACTCGATATTATAATATTTATGCTGATGAGAACTAGAATGTATTGTATTCCTTTAAAGAGTGTTAGATTTTGTTCTTCAGTAACATAGCAGATTTGTGGATTAGCTTGATTCTTCCTTCCTTCCTTCCTTCCTTCCTTCCTTCCTTTCTTTTTTTCTTTCTTTCTTTCTTTCTTTCTCTCTTTCTCTTTTCCCCCCTCTTTTCCTTGCCTCCTTTTTTTCCTCCTGCTTTCTCTCTTTCTCTCATTCTCTCCCCCACCCTCTCTCTCCTCTCTTTCTGTCTCCTTTAAATATTTCCGTGGCAAATCTAAGGAAGCCCTACGGTAGAGCTAGTTTAAGCCTATGATTAAGATGTAACCGTTCTGAAGTCTGTATTAAATACTCTGTGAGATTCTTTAGTCTGACTCTTGGAATATGAATGATTTCATCCCTCTGTGAGTTCATAGGAATTATTAGGTTTACTGAACCCCAGTAATTTTTCATTCCCTCACAATTATTCTTTGTCAGGTCTCATACAGTTTCTCCCTACACAGAGACTCAAAAGTGCTCTTATGCATAATTTGGGATTTCTTTTTCTGTGTTACTCTTTTTTATTCTAGTACATTCTCAAATACCGATCATTCTTTCCTCAATTCAATGAAATCATCAGGATCTGCTTTGTTTGCCTCTTACTTTACTGAAATTCAGAGAATGGCTTCAAACAGAAAGCCAGAGTGATCATAGGGCTTACTTTCTCTTTTCTTTTAGGTCACAGTCCTCTGCTGCATTTTGCTCAATATCTGAAAACAGTTTCTTCATGTACATATCCTTTTCTATCGCTGTAAATTATGTGAGAAAATCAGATTCCATAATGATTCCTTATTCATGGATAAACATGGATGTATCCTGAAAACTTTTTATCTATAATATGATACTTGGTTAAGAACCATTTTTTTTCATGTCAATATCCAAATTATTCAGTACCGTTTATTAACAATTACTATCCATCCTCAGTACTCTACCACTGTCTACTTTGTTATCAATAAAATCAGTGTTTGTGAATGTCTGTTTCTGCTATTTCACTTCTGCTTCTTTTAAGTATTTAAAATTCTGTAATAGATATTCAGATTATCTATTCCTTCTTTTAACAATTTTGTTAAATTGCTTGTTTCCAGAAAATTGTCCATCTTATATAGTATTTTACTTTTTTAAGTTTATTTATTTATTTCGAGAGACAGAAAGCAAGAGAGAAAAAGAGAGAGTGGACAAGGAACAGAAGGGGTGGGGAAGAATCCTAACCAAGACTCCACACTGTCAGTAGATATCCTAATGCAGGATCACACTCACAAACTGTGAGATCATGACCTGAGCAGAAATCAAGAGTAAGATGCTTAATCAACTGAACCATGCAGGCACTCCCTTATAATATTTTTTAATTATTGGTATAAATTTGTCCATTATATTTATAATATCTTTAATAATATCCCTATAATATTATCTTTACAGAATATGGTGTTCTCTCACTCATTTCAAATATTAGTAATTTATACCTTTCTCTTTTATTCATAATCAGTCTTGCTAGAGATCCATCAATAGTGTCTAGCTACATAAAAAATAAAATTTGGCTTTGTTAATATTTTTCTATTTTAAGTATCTTTCTACTTCACTAATATCTGCAGTTTTATTATTTCTTTCACTTTATTTTTTCCAGTTTATATTCCTCTTTTTACTTATTTGAGATAGTCATTTAGATCACTGTTTCCAGACTTTCTTATTCAAATGTATGCATTTAATCTCATTTTTCTTTAAACATATTTTAGCATCATTTCACAAGTATAATATTATTGTATTATTATCATTAAGCTAAAAATAACTTATTTTCAATATGTGTGGGATTTCTTTTGACTAAAGTGATTTCTCCACATTTAAAGATCTACTAACTACCTTTTTATTAAGTTAAGTTCACTTTGGTTCAGGTTGTAAGTTTAATGAATTCAATTATTTAAAATTTGTCAAAGCTTATATTATTGGCCCAGAATGTAGACATTATAAATAGTGTGTACCCACTTAGATTATGTGTACTTTGTTTCTAATTTTATCCGTATTGTGTTTGTGTACACATGGGTGAGCATCTCAATAAAGTCAAGTTTGAGGTTGCAATTCATTTTTTCTGTACTCTTGGTGACGTTTCATCTGCTTTTTCTAGTGTTTACAGAAATATATGCATCAAAATCTTTCATTTTGCTTGGAGAATTATCCGTCTCTCCATTTAAGTCTGGCAATATTTGCTTTATATACTCTGAAGCTAAATTAGTTTGTGCATATAAATTAAAACTGCAATATTTTCCTAGTGAATAGAACTATCATTGTTAATCAATATCTCTCTTTATTTTTTGGAATTCTTCCTGTATTAAAAGTTTACTTTCTTGGATATTAGCATATCCCTGATATTAGAAATTTACTTTCTCTGATATTAGAATTGTTTCCTACTTCCTATTGGTATATCTATCTTTCTTTATCCCATTATGTTTTCCTAACATTTCCAAGTCATGAGTTCTGTCAAATGAATATACTTGTGTGATCCAGTAGCAATTACATTTTCTAATTCTAATTACAGAGGAAAGTATTATTAGTAGGACACTATGTAGATTTCCCATAAATCAGCTGTATTTGTCAAACAATAGTTCTCCTCTCTTTCAATCACTGACTTTCAGGACCAGCTTGACAGCATCATCCTTGCAGCTTTTGGGTGACAAAATGGTTCTGCTATTACAGATCCTATTCAAATATTTGTGTTTTCTTTGTATTTGATTTATTTCTATGTTTTACATAGGTATAGTTTTTCATTAAATCTTTTATAAAGTGTCTGCATTTGAGTGTACCATATTTTATCTGATGGTAAATTCAGGTTGCAGTAATTGTTATCAGTTGGATACTCAAAAGGCGTATGCAAAAATGAGATTATGGGGACACCATTTAATTTTTGATACAAAATACCACAGAAATTAGTGATTTAAAGAAACTACTATTTATTTAACTCATGTTTCTGTGTACTGGTAACTTGGGCTTGATTCAGGTAAGCATCTCTTCTACTGGTTTTGACTGGGCTCACACATGCATGTTTGGGATGCTGCTGGTCACTCTGGGGCTCTATTTCTGAAGTGCAATTGCCTATCAAGTTGGATGATACAGGGAACTGAACCACTCATCTTTCATTAACTAGCTAACTAACTCAAACTTCATATGAAAACGGGTGTGTTATGGACTTTATATTTGTACAATTCTCCATCCAAATTCATATGTTGAAAGCTTAACCTCCAACAAGATAGCATTAGAAAGTAGGGCCTTTGCGAGGTAATTGTTGTTAGATTTGATTATGAAAGTAGATCCCTCAATATGAAATTAGTGCCCTTATAAGCAAATAAAAAGACCAGAGACCAAATTCTCTCCCTTTTTACTCCCTACCCCTGCATATGAAGATATATTGAATAGAGGGCCACTTGCAAACTAGATGGGACCTCACCTGAAATCAGATCTGTCAGCACGTTGGTATTGGACATCATAGCCTCCAGAACTGTGAGAAATAAATGTTTTCTATTTAAACCACTCAGTCTATAGTTTTCTTTTACAGACTCTTAAACTGTCTAAGATAGGGTCAATGTAGTACTGAGTGGAATTGCTGAAAAAAGAGCCAGGGTCTAAATACTTTCCAAGAGTCTATTTGCATTATCTTCATTATTCAACTGACTAAATCCAGTCATATAGCCAAGAATCAGAAAGGCACACAGAGCATCAGAAGCCTCAAATTGAGGCTATTCAATTTTCTATCATATGTTTGGATTACTCATCTAGTCAAAGAGTTCTGAGGTCCTTTCCCCTCTTTCTCTCTTAGTCTCTCTCCCTTTAGAGGAAATGGGATTTGAGTAGTCCATAGCATGCAGTGATATAGCTGAAATTGATCAGTACAAAAGTTAACTTCAAATACATATTATCTGCTAAGAATAGTGAGTATTTTAAATGTTTGTTGAAACTTTTAAACTGTTTCTTACATTATCCTGAAACCTGTAAAAAAAAACACGATCACAATAATCATTTAATTAACCATAGACAATTACCCCCCAAAACCCCCACTATTTAAAGAAGTATGTCAATGCAACATTTTCCTAAATAGGAATATTAGTGGCAGTATGAAATGTGCTATAGAGTTTAACAGAAAACTGGAGGAACCCCTAGTTTGAAACAACAACTATTTACGAGCTAGGCAGTGAGGATATGTGTGTGTTTGTGTGTGTGTGTGTGTGCGCGCGCGCGTGTGTGTGTGTGTCTGTGTTTGAAGATGATGGTGATTAGAATTACATGGTTTCTTACATAATTTAACCTAGGTCTATTTTATATTATGTGGGTATTTTTCATCTGAAATTATTTCTGTTTATTTCTTTGTTTTTTAAATCAGGCAAGAATGAATTATACCAGGGATACTAAAAATTCATGTCAATGTAATGATCTCTGTTGGTGATTCTATACTTCAGAAATGTAATATGAAGTGTTTTTCTTAGACATCTCTTCTTTTCAAAAAGATAAAAATCAATTTATATTATTTAAGGGTAGTATATAAACTTTAAAATTGAAATTTAAGATTGGTACTCTTTAATTATCTCTTCACTCTGAAAAAATGTTCACTCTCATACAATACAGGATAAAGAAAGCTTCTTCACTTGCCACACTCATAGCCTATCCAGATCCATCCTGTTTTTTCTACTTAAACAAGTCACAAGTATCCTCATCACTCTAGTAGTTGGTAGCTAAGGTGTTTGTTGGTAACAGGCCTTTTCACAATATTTGACATACTATTTATATAACAGCAATAACAGCAACCAACATGTCTTAACAAGTTTCTATGTATTTCCTAAGTTTTTGCATATATTAGTGATTTTTATCTTCATAATAATCCTATAACATAGGTATGCTTTTCACCTGTTTTAAAAATGAGAACAGAGACAGAAATTTACATATTTTGTTCAATGTATATCTGTTCTTTAACTCTTGATCTATTCATTTATTTTCAACCAAGTATTTATCCTTCCAGTATTAGTACTGTCTGTCACAGTGTGAAGGAACACTTTAAGTATTTTTAATTTAACAACAGATATCTAACTATACACCCTATACAAAATATCTCTACTTTGGCTTATTTCAATTCCTGGCTAAGGTACTAACATATTTATCATACTTTTGTCATTTAACTCTTTCATCCTAGGTAAACATTACTGATGTAGTTTAGAATTAGAGAAAGTTGTTTAAACTTTTCTAGATCATCCTCTAATAATGTAAGGGATGTAGCTGTGTAGAGGGGCCTAGATTTCTTTAGTGCTGTGGGAATCCTGCAGTCCTAATGTGCATGTTTTTATAATGACCTCTTGCTATAACAGTAATAATTTTTACCTATACTTCTGAATTTATGTTATGCCAATTTTCTCCCATTTGCTAAAGATAAATTTATTATTCTTTACAAGTTCTTTCCTAAATTAGGGATTTTGCATGTGCTCCTTCTTCTGCCCAACTTCTATGCCCCAGTTCATTGCAAACCCAACTACTTCTAATTCTTCAAGTCTCATCATGACAATTTACCTACACAAAGAATGAAGACTGGAAAATCTATCTCAATGTAGAGTAATAATTTGCTTCTTTTCAATTCTCCCCAAAGAAACTGAATGTCATGGTATGATTGCTATCCATCAGAAAAATCCATTTATCTAATTACAAGAAGGCTGACTGCAAGTTCAAAAATAATAGAATATGAGCCTAATGAATGGAAGAAAAACCAGGATTCATGGAAGCTTGATGTTCATTTAAGTTTCTAGCTTTATTGTTTAATTAAATAGAACTACTAAAAATAAAATATATCTAAAAGTATCTCCATTGAGCATTTGTTAATTCAGCACATATGTATATTTAAGGAGTAATCATACATTTGTCATTGACCTATGTTCCATTGCTAGTTCCTCTGTAATAGAAGAAAAACATAAACATGAAAGTTAAATCAATAATGAGATGATAGAAACCAGATATTAATATACTTGGCCTCTTTAAAATAGGCTGCTAAGATGGTCTTATTTCCCTCATCAAATCAATGTAAATATATTGTAGTTTCTACCTCTACTGCTTCTCTATAAAGTTTTTCATGAAGAATAAGGTTATAAATAGGCTTGAGAAACTCACTAAATAAAAGGAGTAACTTTCCCTTGGGTTCTTCTTAAATTTATCCTTGATAAATCTCTTCATCTTTTTGATACAGAATCTAGGAATTACTCACACAGACTAATTTATAGATAATCCGATATAGATTACAAAGAGTTTGACATCTGGTTGTTCTCCATCTCTCTTAAGTTTCTCTGATTTTTAGGTAGCATATTTAGGCATAAGAAATCAATCTGTAAGAATAAAATTTGTTTTGGGAAAATTAACAACATTGGGTACCAAATTCAGTGGTAAAAAGGAACATACTATTGACATATAAAACAAAAAAGTTGGGTTTCAGAGATATAGTACTCTATGAGGGAAATCAAACATGGGATAAGTAAAACTATATTAAATAATTTATGTGAAATTATACAAAGAGCAAAGTAAATTATGGTGATTGATACTAGAACAGAGATTATTTGGGGAGGAAGGCTGGCTGAAAAGAGGCATGGGGTAGATTTCTGGGGATATCAAATTGTTCTATATCTTGATAAAAGTGTGGGTTATAAGAGTATTTGCATTTGTCAAAATTTACTAGATTTACTATCTGTGCATAACAATATATATAAATTATATCTCAACAAAGAGATACATAAAAATTGGATAAGAACATTAATATTCTATTAGTGTTTTAGTTCTGACAGCTCCTTATTCAGGCAGTTAGTCTTCTAGAATGGAGGTTTGCTGAGGAAGGACTCTGCATCAATTCTGCATTAACTACACTGGACATTTTTATCTTTTGTTTCCACTTGGCCAATATTGTCCCCAATTATGTATATTTTCATGATATCTTGGTTAATTTTAACCCCTATTTACTCTTTAAAGTGTCCCAATATAAAAGATAAATATTATGGCCACATTAGAATTAATTATCCACAAGAGGAAGATAAGCCTCAGTTGGATTGACAGTAATAGTTAGTTTGACATGTTCCTCAGTCAACTTAATGCAATTTGCGTAACCATCTTGTTCCCATTTACTAACTTCTGATCCCTAGTCCTCATTATCAGAAAATACCTCCTAAGATACTTACACTTTTCCCCAGCTGATCCTCTATTTGCATCTTTTAATGTACACTTTCAAATCTTTATTAAATTGAAATGAACTCTGAAAATCTGAACTTGACAATCGAAACATTACAGTAGGCTGATCAAATTGTTTAAACTCAATCAATGTAAAACACTATTAACACCTCCGTCATGAACCAGCTTCCCTAAGATACCTAATACTGTACCTACTGGATAGTGTTTTAAAGCAGCTTAACAAATGGACCAAAGATGTGTTCAATGAAAATAGAACTGTGTTTTTTGTTTATTTTTTGATTCCTAGTTCATGGGGAAGAGCTCTGCTACTCTGCTTCATTTAACCCAAGCCAAAAGTGGCTCTGTCAGGCTCAATATATAAATTCCAGGGACCCCTTATATTACATCACAGGTATCCAGAGGAGGGAACAAGCAAGAAATAAAATACACCGGGACAGAGGTGAATAGTTACAGAGTAGATATTGACAAGACATACAGATTATAAACCCTTAGATCAATCTTAACCAATCCCTCATTACATTATGCTCCAATGACATTGGCCTTCTCTCTATGTCCATACTAACCTAGTTGGTTCCCATTGCAAGGTTTTCTCCATCCATCAGTTATAATTGTTATAAGTGTTATAACTGTGTTCAACAATGAGTAACCAGAACTTCCTTCATAACGGTTTAAAGGAAAAGGGGTTCATTTGTCTTATGCAACAAAAATTGAAGGATAAGGTGTCTAGGAATATTCTGGTGGCTCAGTCATGTCTTAAAAGATTCAGGATTCTTGTAATTCTGCACGACCATCTTTTTTCTTTTATCATAATGAAATAAATATAGTTTCTTTGCTTTCAGGCATCACACCCATGTACAGGCAGGAATAAGGTAAAAAGGCCCAAAGTATTTTCCACATAAGTATTTCTCCATATATTCTGGTAGGAAAATCCCACTTTCATATGTTCTTCTCCATGACATTGGCTATAAAGATGTTACATTGACACCTCTAGATGAAAAGAAGATTGGACTTTTTAGCTTTTGCAATAGTAAAAGCAGGAATAAGAAGTGTTGCAAATAGTTTTGGAGTCACAGATTCACAACACTTTCCAAATCCCAGAACTTAGCAACCATATTTTCTGCTGGCCATTAAGTTTTCGATTAAATGTCACCCTTCAGAAAGGCCTTCTCTGCTGTATATTTTCCATGTACAACTCTATACCCTTCTTTACCTTGCTATGTTCCTAAGAGACTGGCCTTTGTGGTTTGCCTCAATGGGATTCTTCTTTTTTAAATTTCTGTCAATGGCAGATTTCTGAAAATAACAAAAGGTTGATCTTGAGTTATTCATCTCCTATCTCCCTCCCAGCCTATGCTCAGATATTCTTTTTTCACATTGACCTTCAGGTCTTCTTTGACAGTCATCTCCTCTAGCTACTTTGTCTGGGGTTCTCTGACTGTTCCTTCTACATTCTTCTTCAAACTTGGGGTTGTAATGGCTCTTTTGCTCTTAGCCCCAAGGAACATAGCCAATTCTGTTACTTTTTCTTACCTCTATCCACATCTTTCTTTATAAACACTCCTTCTATTACATTTTGTTTACCTGCACTGTTTAAGTGAGCCACTTATTTCTTGCCAGAATCCTGGTGAACACAATTTCTAAACTACCACATATAAAGTGAGTCTCTAGTAGCGTTAAACCTCATTACTCTATTTTAAATACATGTATAGCACTTGTCTCTATATGAAATTTTTTGATTACGTATATACTGTTTACTTTTCCCTGGTAAAAAGTGGGCTTATTGAAAGAAGGAATTATGTGTGTTTTGTTCATTGTTTTATTACCAGTACCTAAAACACCAATTGCTGGATATTTGTTAAGATTTGCTGAATGAAGGTAAGTACTAAATTTATATTTTTTGATTGAATGTTGTCTGAAGGATCTCCTTCTCCAATAACCCCAGCCTTTCTCCATATTGAACTCATCTTCATGCATCCTATAGTTTCACCAAGAATACTTCTATATAACAAATGTATCTACAGTTGAAGTACATATCTTTCCTGGACATCCAAATTCCTGCTTGTCAAAAAGTTTTATGACCGCTTCTGATTTCTATTTAAATCATCTTTGAATTATTCTGAATTAATTCTTTTGGTTGTTACTGTTGTCAGATTGAATTATCTTTGACGACGTAAACCATCATCAAGCAATAAGTCTGTTTCAGAATAAAAAGGAAAAACCACGTATTAGTGATGTGGCTACAGAAGATAAATGACACAAAGGATAGCTGTCCCTTTACTTATTAGTTGTAGAAAAACTGGTGCATTTTTTAAATTCTCAGAATATCCATGCTGATATGGGTTTATATATGTCATAGTTCCAAAAAGCCATGTCAAGGACTGCTTTCTTGTATGCTCAGTAATAAATTAAACATTCTATTCCACTTCTAGGAATATTCATTAACTCATTTTCTGCTCAAAGCAATTTTTTAAATAACTGCTTTTCATTGAAATGCTCTCATACCCAGAAATTAAGACTGCATAGAGATCGATTAAACTATGCTCTGAAGAGTGAACACTGAAGCCAACAGGTAAATTTCAGAGTTTAGAACTGAAAGTTGTTTATATCTGTTATAATAGACATAAACAAAATGTGACCTCATGTAGTTCTAATATTTCGGATAATCACAACTTAGTTTAAATCTGCCATATGAAAATTTATCTATCTTATCATATTGCCATTGTTATATTTTATTACCCCATGTTTTGGGTGGAATGTTTTCCTCCTTATTAACAGTTAATAGTGTGAACATGTAATGATATTTTAAAACTGGATATGTATACACACATATACATATATTAAAGAAATGAATCAGAAACATTATGTAAAATTAGGAATTTTTCCTACCACATGACGTAGATGAGGTCAGCATTACACAGATCACACTCAGCTTGGAAAAAATAGGCAAATAAGAAATGGTATGTGTATTCATAAGGTAATGTGTTTGTATTCACAAGGTGATGAACATTAAAGACAGTGCCAAATAACCCAAGGTTTATGCTAAAAATTATAAGTAGCTTCTGAGAAGATCTACAATGGAACGACAAAGATAAGAATGATTTTTATAAAATACTTAAAGTGTCTGGTCCATCTGTGATCAGCAGCTTCACTGCTTGATATTTTTCATGCTATTTAACTTCTCTCTCCTCCACAATTGCATGTCACTTTTCAAGGGAGTAATTGTCATTTATTCAAAGATGTTCAGAGATCAATGTACTGTCCTTCTCACCTGCTGCTTCAGGGCAGCTTTTAGGGAAGTTCCTTCTGACCCTTGTCCTATTATAATTTCAAAATAAGGGATGAAAAATATGATTAGGAAAAAGGTGTGGAAAAGTATTCCAAAGGATATTGAAGAGATAGAAAGAGAAATTAAAACAACAGCATAATGTTGGTAAGACCATTTTTTAGATTAGGTGCTTCGCTTGTGTATGTAAAAACTTAAAATACATTAAAATTTGAAGTAAAGGGTAAGTTTCAAAATGACAGAATAACTCTATTCAGTTTAAAATGAAAAATGGATCTTTCTATTTTTCTTCTTAATTCTTTCCATCTCTCCTACTGTTTTTTTTTATTTCTGCTTTGCTGGTGCCATAAACTTATAAGTTGAATATATATAATGTTCCATGGCTCACTGAGCTTTATATCACATTACTTTGCAGGAGATCATTAGTTCTGTTGACCAATTTAAGGATGCTTTATATATTTTTCAGGTGGGGTAGCTCATCATATCTCCTTCTCCATTCTGATTCACCCAAAGTCAAGACTTTGGGATTTGCAAGTATGCATGTGTTTCAAATAGAAAGCATTTTTCTAACTAGCTGCATGTTTCCCACGGCATGCACCACATTTTCATGGTGTGCAAAGATCAGAAGGGAGAAAGATATAGGCCTTATATGTGCAGGGACTATTACATATTAAATAAAATATTTTAAACTGATGAGAAAATGGTGACCAAAGGATATTGAAGTTTTGCAATCTTAAGTGACTACATGCAGAAAAGCCACCAAGTGTAGTAGAAAGTACAGTAGAATATTTCTTTCCAAATTTCTCGTAACATGGAAATTCTTTCACAAAATAATGCAGGAACTTGAAAATTATGGGTAAACATTTCTCTCTGCATAGTATTTTAAGAAAAGCTTTTTGGACATGTAGAAAACAGAAATTTAATGTAATAAAATAATCCACCAAAAATTATAGATTATTCATAATATATAGCTTGTTTATATTATAATATACATTTAAAAGTATTTTTAATACAAAGAAATTTATAGTAGATTAAAAACAACTAAATAAAAATAGTCCAGGGGTACCTAGGTGGCTCAGTAGGTTAAACAACCAACTCTTGATTTTGGCTCTGGTCATGATCTTGTGATTAATGGGATTGAGCCCTGCATCCAGCTCTATGTTGACAACATGGAGCCTTTTGGGATTCTCTCTCTCCATCTCTCTTTTCACCTCCCTGGCTTGCTCTCTCTCTCTCTCTCTCAAAATAAACAAATCAACATTAAAGAAATTGTCTGTCACCCACATATAATCCTTTTTCTTGTTTTGGTAACTATATTCCTTGATCAGTCCCTTATCTATCTTTTCAGCCATTAATTTACCTCTCAAGTAATTTACTTTCCCTTCTGGAAGCATGCCTTGCTAAACTATGGAGTTAGAAGTGAGAATACTCAGAGTTACTGAGCCATAAGTCCATCATATCTGATAAAATGCAACTGTATCTCCTGCTTTACCTGGTTAGTTTTTTCCAACCTAGCATACTATATTCTGAGGATGATGTATTGGTTTGTTTGATTGTTGTTTGTGTTATTGTTTTTTTGTCTTTCCTTTTTCTTTTTTCTTTTTCTTGATGAAAGACTGAAAGCTCTCACAGAGTAACATGAAGTAGGAGGCTAACTTGCTCATTCTTTTGTACCACAGTAGTAGAAGTATTGCAGAGTCCTCTGCTGCCAACTTTCAAGTATTCAGTATTGGTGTTTATCCGAGTTCACTTGGGAAATTACACAGAAGGAGCAATCTTAGCCCTTGAGTCCAGCATTTCAGGCAACAGCTAAAAGTAAACATAGACATTTTCTCTCCAGGAACCACAAACTCTGGAGAAGTCACCTCTGTGAGAGAAGTGAGTAACAATTCCATGGCCCCTTTCTTCTTTCCAGAAGTGAGAGCTAGTTTTAAAGCTATCTGTGCAGTCAGTGTGCTCAATAAGCAGATGGTGGATGCTATACCTCTACATTCAGTGAGATCAATGTCACCAGGATACCTCTATATTCAGTAAGATCAATGTCATCAGGATAGACAATATATTTTTTTAGAATTTTACAAGATCTCTGGTTTCTTTAAGATTAATGCTTTAAAAATTTTTAAACATTTATTCATTTTTGAGAGACAGAGGGAGACTTGAGAGACAGAGAGTGAGTGTGGGAGGGGCAGAGAGAGAGGGGGACAGAGAATAAGAAGCAGGCTTTAGGCTCTGAGCTGTCAGCACAGAGCCTGACACAGGGATTGAACCCACCAACCACAAGATCATGACCTGCGCTGAAGTCAGACACCTAACTGACTGAGCCATGCGGGTATTCTTAGAGGTCACCAGGGTCTTAGAGCTAACTTACCTTTGAAACATGTAAATGATAAGCAATGTTTTGAGAGACACTGTAGAGTAAGACATAAGAGTCTGTGTTCCGGAGTCACAGTGTCTGGTTGTGCATCCCAGCTCCACCATTTATTGGCCACGTGGCTTTTGGCATTTTAACTAGCCTCTCTGTGCCCAATATCTCTTTACTATAAATTGAATGTGATGTTAATTGCACCAAAGGGAGAAAATGGTCAACAGTGTCACTTTATTGAATATTTTAATTTCCTCATTGTCGTATCACTACCACCAAAATTAACCCTAGGCACATAGTATATACAGAGTAAATATCTATTATATGGATGGCTGAAGAAATTAAAAGAATCCAATTTTAAAAAAAGAAAAAATTTATTAAATATAGTCATATGGAAGTCATTTTTTAAACATTTTTAAATCTTTATTTATTTTTGAAAGAGAGACAGAGTGTGAGCAGGGAAGGGGCAGAGAGAGCAGGGAGACATGGAATTGGAAGCAGGCTCCAGGCTCTGAGCTGTCAGCACAGAGCCCAACATGGGGCTCAAACTCCCAAGCCTTGAGATCATGACCTGAGCCAAAGTCAGATGCTCAACTGACTGAGCCACCCAAGTGACCCATGGAGGTTATTTTTAATGCTAATGCTAATAAACATAATGGCAGAGTTCTAGGGAGGAAGACTACAACCTAAAAAAAAAAAAAGTTTAAATGGATGTGAGATGATATAATTTGGAATACTTTGTTCTTTAAAATTTGTTAAAACAGGAAAGTAACTATGGTGGAAAAAAAACATGATAAGGACCTCTATTTATGCTTAAAAAGAGAAGCCAGGCAATTTTATATATTGAAAAATCATTAGAGTAGACAAGACTAATGGTAGAGAAGAAAAACATGAGCAAAGGGCCTGAATAGAAACTTTACCAAAGAAGACATGTAGATGGCAAACAAACACTTGAAAGATGCTCCACATCACTAATCACCAGGAAAAGAAAATCAAAACCACAATGAGATATCACCTTATAACTGTGAGAATGGTCAGAACAAAAAACCAAAACCAACAAAAAACAGAAGTAAGAAGCGTTGGCAAAGATGTGGAAAAAAAACCTCTAGGGCACCACTGGTAAAAATGTAAACTGGTGTAGCTACTGTGGAAAACACTATGAAGGTTATTTAAATAATTAAAAAGATGGGCACCTGGGTGATTCAGTCAGTTAAGCATCCAACTTTGGCTGAGGTCATGATATTGTGGTCGGTGAGTTTGAGCCCTGCATGGGGCTTCATGCTAACAGTTAAGAGCCTGGAACCTGCTTCAGATTAAGTGCCTCCCTATCTCTCTGCCCCTCCCTTGATCACACTTGTCTCTCTCTCTCTCTTTCAAAATAATAAATAAACATTAACATTTTTAAAATAAAAAATAAGAAGAAGAGAAATTCCGGGACACCTGGGTGGCTCAGTCAGTTAAGTGTCTGACTTCAGCTCAGGTCATGGTCTTGTGATTCACAAATTCAAGCCCTGCATTAGGCTCTGTGCTGATATTTCAGAGCCTGTAGCCTGATTCGGTTTCTGTGTCTTCCTCTCTCTCTGACCCTCCCTGGCTCACACTTTGTCTCTCTCTCTTTTTCTCTCAAAAATAAATAAAATATTTAATTTGAAAAATTAAAATTAAAACAGAAATACCATACTATCCAATGAATTCCAGTATTGGTTATTCAGCCACTCCAAAAATGAAAACACTAATTCAAAAAGATATATGCACACCATGCATATTGTAGTATTAATTTGAATATCTAAGATATGAAAGCAACACATATGTCCATCAATAGATGAAAAGATAAAGGAGATGTGGCATAAATATATAATGGAATGTTACTTAGCCATAAAAAAGGATGAGATCTGGACCTTTGTGTAAACATGGGTGGAACTAGAAGGCATTATGCTAAGTGAAATAAGTCAGAGAAAGACAAATACCATATGATTTCACTTATACATGGAATCTAAAAAGTAAAGCAAATGAATGAATAAACAAAAAGTGGTAACTGATCTATAAATACAGAAAACAAACTGACGGTTACCAGAGATAAAATGGGTGGGGAGATGGGCAAAATGGATAAAGGGGAGTGAGAGACACAGGTTTCCAGATACGGAATGAATAAGTCATGGTAATAAATGTCCAGCATAGGGAATATAGTCAATGGTATACAGTCAGTGATGACAGATGGTAGCTATATTTGTGGTGAGCATAGCATGGCATAGAGACTTGAGGAATCACTATGTTGTACACCTGAAACTAATGTAACATTGTGTGTCAACTATGCTTCCAAAAAGAAAAAAAAAATAGTAGAGTAGAGAGGACTAAAGCCAGAGAAGAACATGAGGAATACAAAAGGGGATGGGATACATAATTGCAACCTTGACACTAAAGTCTTCACACAGCCAGGAGCACATTCTACAGACACTGAGACAGAGAGGGTTTTAAGCAATTCAGTTTTAGATCCTTGCCTTCAACATGTACTTGTTTCTTAAGTTGATCTACCTGATTAACTTTGCCCTGAGTTTTCTCATAATCATTTTCCTCCTATTTACACCAAGGGACATTGTTCCAGAGAATATGCATGTCCGAATGAAAACACATTCTCAATAGTGGTGGTAGTGTTGAAAATGGTGAATGATTCTTATGACATGGTAGTAATTTATTCTGGAATCGTAATTTTTCCAATTCTTCACTTTAAAAAAGGAAACAATCAAGAAAACGAATAGGCAACCGACAGAATGAGAAGAGATAGTTGCAAATGACTAAAGGGCTAGTATCCAAAATCTACAGGGAACTCACCAAACTCCACACCCACAAAACAAATAACCCAGTGAAGAAATGGGCAGAAGACCTGAACAGACACTTCTCCAAAGAGGACATCCAGGTGGCCTACAGGCACATGAAACAATGCTCAACATCACTCATCATCAGGGAAACACAAATCAAAACCACATTGAGATACAAACTCATGCCAGTCAGAGTGACCAAAATGAACAAATCAAGAGACTATAGATGCTGGCGAGGGTGTGGAGAGATGGGCACCCTCCTACACTGTTGGTGGCAATGTAAACTGGTGCAGCCGCTCTAGAAAACAGTGTGGAAGTTCCTCAAAAAACTATCCATAGAACTACCTTATGGCCCAACAATAGCACTGCTAGGGGTTTACCCAAAGGATACAGAAGCGCTGATGCATAGGGGCACATGTACCCCAATGTTCATAGCAGCACTGTCAACAATAGCCAAAACATGGAAAGAGCCTAAATGTCCATCACCTGATGAGTGGATCAAGAAAATGTGGTATATATATATATATATATATATATATATATACACAATGGAGTATTACATGGCATGTGGTATGTATATATATATACAATGGAGTATTACATGGCAATTAGAAAGAATGAAATATGGCCATTTGTAGGAAAGTGGATGGACCTCAACGGTGTCATACTAAGCGAAATAAGTCAGGCAGAGAAGGACAGATACCATATGTTTGCACTCATAGGTCTAACAGGAGAACAGGAGAAACCTAATGGAGGACCAGGGGGAGGGGAAGAGGGAAAGAGAGTTGGGGAGAGAGAGGGACACAAAACCTGAGAGACTATTGAATACTGAAAATGAACTGAGGGTTGAAGGGGGAGGGGGAGGGAGAAAAGAGGTGGTGGT